>CATIWR010201752.1:0-22603 GCA_949677035.1 Omphalea diandra | reverse complement strand
CAGTGAAAGTCACACCCTAGTTGCGACTGTGAATTTCAAAGTAACTCAAGAGGGAAGCAAGTTCATAACCATAGCTTGATAAATGTCCCAAAAAACTATTGGAAGTCAAATTTCGCAGAGGCATCTTGTTGGTAGCTACCACGAATCCTGAAGAAGAAAGATGACCACTTTGGCAGATGGATTCGCATCCTCTGTCGCAGCCTGTACAAGAAAACTCGCGACCGCAACTTCTAAAAATAGGTAAAAGACAACAGCTATATTTTCCTGGTGAACTAATGAGAAGCTGCCACGTGGACTAGCCGTTAGACACAAACGGGGTTTCCCTTAAAGAATTTGGATTTCGCGATCGCGAAATGCAGTAACGACCGTGCTTTCATCCTGACAAGCATTTAATGCAGAATCTGTCAAGCATGTCTCAAAGATTTGATGAGCCATGATCTGCAACGTCTCTTTGGTGAAGTTTGGCTCTAAATACACCACCAAACAACCATGAATAAGGTTGCTAAGGAATTTATTACAAGTGATTAAAGCTCTTAATCTTTGCTACTCATTTTCTTCATCTTCTTTATGAAATTGTAATTGTTAAGTGTGAGCATTAAACACCAAGTAAGGTTGTTGTGTTAGCCTGTAAAAATACTTCAAGAAAGTTTAAGTGTGAGCCTAGTGAAACACTTGAGTGAGGTTGTGTGTTAGCCTAAAAACACATTGTTGTAAAGTTGTGTGTTAGCCATCAAAACACAAGTTGTACAAGTTGGGTGTGAGGTTGAAAACACCATTGAGATAGTGAAATACCCAATTGATTAATTGGGGTGTGGATGTAGGGTCAATTACATGCGAACCACTATAAATTGGTTGTCTCTCTTCTACTCTTTCTTCTTCCCCTTTAACCCATTTAATTAGAAATTTTGATATTAATTATCTTATAAAACTAATTAATTTTAACTCTATAGAAACAAAAGGGAATGATAGAAGTGTTGCTCTCTCTTTTTACGTAGATGGATCTCTTTTTTTTTTGGTGCAAGGTATTTTAGTCAAATTATAGATTTTATCAACAAAAATTCATCAATTAGTTTTGACAATCAATCAAATGTTTAAAAATTTTGTGTATGACAATGAATTTTAGTTACATAATAATAATAATGATGATGAAAAGCCACAAATTAGCTTCTACAAAAAAAAAAAAATTTAAATAGTCTTTAGTGTTTTTTCTTTTCTAATTCTTTGATCACCTTACTAATCCATGATTTTACTAACATAATAGAAAATTCACATAAACGTTCAAGATAGTCATTTATTTCATGCAATTAATCCAATAAGCAATTATATGTGAAATGGTAAACATAACAATGATCATATTTGCAAATTTCACTAAAGATAATTAATTTTTAGAAAGCCATATGCTCAAAGTGAATTGGTGAGTTATGTGTAGGTGCATAAGTAAGAAGATTAGGCATGTAAGCTAAAGGCTAAATAAATGATATAAGAAAAATTTAACAAATAAATATTTGGATTACAAATGATATAAATGTGTAAAATTGGATATATTATTACATCTAGTATTAATTTGATTTGATATAGATGATTCAATATTGATGAGTTGTTTAAGTATTTGAATATCTTGTTGGAGATTTCAATATCTCTTGAATTGTTGTAACAATTAATTTTTCTGAAAAATAGTTAATAATACTAATTTGTTTTATTTTTAAGATATTTCAACCATTCAAATAGATCTTATACTATAAAAGGCTACTTAAGATAACATTTATAAGGTTATCTAAAATATCAAAGTGTTAGAACAAGTTTACATAAGTATTCAATATTTAAAGTATTTTTGTCTCTTTCATTCTATATACTGGGTTTAATATTTATAAAAGCGTTAGGTGTATTAGATTCTAAGTGATGCCCTTAAACACTCTTCATTTATCTTTTATGAGAATTATAATTGTTTTTATATTGGATTCTTTATTTTAAATCTTAAGTAATTATAAAAGGTGCAACATATTGTTGATTATGTTGGCTCACTTCAATATCTCACATCGGAGAAATAACAAAGGGAACAAAGGTTTTTTTGTTATAAATAGAGCCATATCCCACATCAGAGAAATAACAAAAGGAATGAAGGTTTTTTTTTGTTATAAATAGAGTCTTAATTTCTTTAGTTCAATCATCCCAAAATTGCCTACTCGTCTTTTAGGTAATTTTCAATATTTCTCCCTCTTTTGTAATATTTCACTTTGTAGTCTTTTTCTTAGTGAAATATAATTTTGGTAGTATCCGAGGACGTAAGCATAATTGATCGAACCTCGTTAAATTCTAGTGTTCTTATTTTGTCTTTATTTTTCAATAGCTATTTTGTAGGATATAGTTGTAGTGATATATTATGCTGTTAAATTGCTATTAGGGTGATTCTGTCTAAAGAGATTGGGTTTTAAGTGGGACCGCTTGTGACCCCTCCAATCTTTCCTAGGAATCAACTATAGTGTGGTTTTACAGTACAATCTTTCACTCTCTATTCACCTATAAATTTATTAGGTGAATTTGGTGGGTGGAATATTACCCTTATTCCACAACAGATACCACGTATCGTTCTTGTCTTCCTTCTCCACGCGCCGCTCTCCGCTGATTTGCAGCACCCTATCATCTTCAATCTCCACCTTAACTTCATTCTTTTTGAGGTTAGGAAGATCAGCCTTGAAGACGTGAGCGTCTTGCGTTTCTTTCCAGTCTATGCGGGTGTTAACGAAAGCAGAATTTTCATGAGAAGAAGAGGAAGGAAGGGACGGGAAAAGGAAGTCCTTGAATGGATCCCACCAGTCGAAAGGGTAAGGATTGAAGATTCTATTGCCGCCGAAAAAAGGGGTTAGCGACATCTGCAACTTATTAGCGTTAAACTTGAGAAAGAAAAGATTGAATGTTAAAGAGCAGACAACACGCAAATTGCTTTCTCTTTGCAACTGGCACTGGACTATGATGCACTGATTAGAGTATTTGTAGGTGGTAGGAAGGGGTATTCTAGTACTTTCTTGGGTTCTACATTTTTCTAGTGCACGAACATTCTAGACTTTATAGTATACAATGGCAAACACTAGAGTGCCTTTTGTGACATTCTATTATAATGTATTAACTTATAATTAATTATTAGATCATATAAATATTATATTATGATTTTATTTACATGCAATTACACACTTGGAGGAGGAACCATATGATTCTTAAAGATCCCTGTTCAAAGGAGGCATTTTTTTTACATCCATTTGAGATATATCTTTGTGACAAGTAGAGGTAATTGCAATAACAGTATGAACCGTAGTCATTTTTGTAATAAGAACAAAGGTCTCTTTGTAATATATACCACACCTTTGTGAGTAACCCTTGGCAACTAATCTAACTTTATGCCTCTCAATGGATTCATCAGACTTGGTTTTGATTTTGTAAACCCAATGAAAACCAATTGCATGTTTATCTAGAGGTAGAGGTACCAAATTTCAAGTGTGTGTTTGATACAAACAAGGTTGGATTGATTTCTTACCCGTATGTTTTGCATAAGTCCCAATCTATTCAATAATTAAACAACAAGATTTGATCTTCAAATTCCAACTAAACCCCTAGAAAACCTGTTTCTAGCAATCTAAATTATAAAGATTTAAAGTTTTGTTAATCTCAATCTTAAATTGACTAAATAATTTAAGACCTAGATCAATTGAGTTTGTGAAATTATTAAACCTTCACTCAACAATCTCATCAAGTCATTTCAAGAACTCAAGAAGAGAAAATATTTCTCATAAATGCGTATTGCCAAAAGAATAATTCATTAACTTTTTAATCATGGTTGATTGAAGAGCTATATATAGTCTTACAAAATAACCTAGCTAACCCTAAAATCTAAATGTAAATTCAGCCATAAAGAGTTTGGCCACCTAAAAATATGCTAAACAAAGGTTTCCTAATGAAATAAGAAAGAAAAGAACGCATTGTGATTAGTTCAAGAGGTATTTGACCTTCACAAGATAATATCTAAAAAAAAAACGTCTAAAGTTACATAAAATAATGAAAGACTAATAAAGATAATCCTAAGAACAATAAGAGTTCATATTCAGCCAATAGTAAGCAATCTCAAAAAGTTCTTGCAAATCTTGAAAATCATGGAAAGATCTTATAGAATCTTGAAAAACTTATAAGATCTTGGAAGAATTTTAGAAATCTTCAATGTCAATGTCAAATCTTAATTAAAGTACATTTTTATCTTAATTTATCTTAGGACATAAGTTCTCATGTTGTTAGAACATATTTTAAAATATGTTTGTAGTTAAAACAAGACAGCTTTATCCAACATATATTTGTCTCATATCTTGTCCCAACATGAAATTTTAAACTTTTTACCAACTTGTTGGATTTGTCAGCAACGGCCCATAGAAAGTATCTGAAACTAAAATTACATCCAAATGGGCTTTGTTTTGGGCTTGACAATATTCCATTAAATCTATCTATTAAAAAGTTCAATCTCTAACTTTGACTTTGACCATGCATCATCCATGAATCTAATGGGCCTATTGAGCTCATTCACATCAGTGTTTGATGTAAAACAGTAAGTTTCTCACCTATAACACATTGCCAAAAGAGGTTTAAGAACTGCCTCTTTGTAGGATAAAGGCTTAGAGAGACAGTGAATTGAAGTTAAGAAAGAGACAAATGAAGCATAATAACAAGAGTAAACAAAATTAGGTGTTGAATAGACTTACGATTTTATATAGAAAAGCATGGAGGAGCATGAACCACAAGCTCAAGATATGGTTGGTCCACAGTAGGAGAAGAATAAGCTACTTGTGTATCAGCAACTAAAGTACCAAGATCTATTGAACTATCAGCTAATGCAACATTAGCTTTATTAGTGAAAGGATCAATATGAATAAGACTAACTAGAGTCATGTTATGAGAAGAAGCAAGAATGGAAAAGAAGGTTATATGCTCAAGAAAAACAATATGATGAGAAACATATAATTTTTGACTAATTGGATCATAACAACAATATCTTTTGTTACCTGTACCATAACCTAGAAAAACATAAATAACATATTATAAGGATAACTTACTACATTCAACGTAAGGTTAAAGGATAAAACAAGTAGAACCAAAGACATGTAAGGGAGAATAATCAGGAGTATGACCATACAACTTCTCAAAGAGACAAATCAAAATTATGTGAAGTTAAAATTTTATTAATCAAATAAGTTGCAGTTCTCCCTAAAATTCACTTAGAACACATGTAAATAATAACCAAGATCTAGCAATCTCAGTCAGATGCTTATGTTTTCTTTCAACAATACCATTTTACTAAGGAGTATTTATTCAAAATGTTTGATGGATCGTCCCATTAAAGGCAAGTAAATCTAAAAAGTCATTAGAAGTGTACTCTCTACCCAAATCATATTTAAAACACTTTATAACTGTAGAATTTTGAGTTTTGATCATAGGTTGAAAGGCTTTAAAAATACTTAGGAAATTAGAATGGTTTTTTATAATATAAACCCAGAATAATGAGTACAATCATCAATAAATGAAACATAATATCACAACCCACCTTCTATTGCTATAAGAGAAGGTCCCCACACATCAGAATGAATAAGATCAAAAAGAGCACAAGAAAGAGAAATAATTTTATCAAAAGATAAAACATAAAATTTAGCCAGTTTACAACTACTACAATTGAAAATATCATGAGTTTTCAAATTTCTTAATGCTCTTGTAGAAGCTAAAAACTGTAAGCGAGATGCAAAAACATAACAAAAGTGAAAATGCCATAAATAAAAACTAGAAGAAGAACTACTCAAACGAAAAGATAACAAATCAATACTATAAGCCAATGTTGCAATAGTTGGTACTTTGAGCTTATCTAAAACATAGAGTCTCTCTTTCTTACAACCAGTCCCAATTATCTTCTGAGATCACTTGATCCTATAAACAACAACTAGGAAAAAGAAAAACCAACTAAGTACCCAAAATCACATGACTGACTAACAAAAATAAGATTCAAAGTAAGAATATACATTAAGAAAAGACACACAAGGTGTAACAATTGAACCAATACCTATTAAACGCATTGGAGTGCCATCAACAGTTAAAACTAAGATGAGTTAGGTGATAAGGAAACAAAGGATAACAAATCAAGAGACATATGTTTCAAAGCAGCAGAATCTAAAACCCAATCAGAAGAAGATGGAAAGTACTAGAGGATGACAAACCTTTGTTAGAGGAGGTAGACATGGCATGTGGTTGTGACTGCTGCTATAGTTGTGTAGTGAGGAACTTTTGAAATTGCTCAATCATAAAGGATCTAAAATTGGAGCAACCATTACAATGTCAGGAGTAAGTGGTCTAAAAGACAACTGGTGCAACTGATTTCCAAGACTCCATAGCTGAGTTTGTGGAGAATATCAATGTCCTTGTTAAGATGACTATTGAAATTGTTGCTAACATTTGTTTAACAATTTAGGAGACTATGCCTTCCAATGACTTTTTTGTTTACAAAAGCTACATTCATCACAAGTAGTCGTCTTGCGTAGCCTAGGCTGATTATTAACAAGAGCTCTTTAGGGTGTTACAAAAGCTGATGGAGTGGACATTGGAGAAAGTTCTTTTCCTACATGAGATTTCAAATGTATTTCCTCAATCAATAATTCATTGACTATGGAATCAACAAAAGGCAACGGGTTGTGATGCAAAATTGTCCCATTAAGGGCCTTAAAATCATCTCAAAGAGCCATCAAAACTTGAACTAAACATTATTCTTCTCTTCGGGCAATATAGAGAATGAATGCCCATAATTTTGCAGATTTTGTTAGCGTCAACTAGTCCAATAAATGTATCATAGTATAATAAAATTCATGAATACTCATATTTTTCTATTAAAGGGGATGTATATCAATCTCTAGCTGATATTGTTTTATAAAGTTAAACTGTGTAAACAATCTTGCAAGATGATCCCAAACCTCTTTAGCAGTCTCATATTTTGCCAACCAAATAACCTATAGAAGGTGTAACAGAATTATTAATCCAAGTAATAATCTTTGAATTATCTGCTTCCCAAGCATCCAATAACTCCAAAAATTTTTCAAATTTTTCACCACTGGTTCCAAGACAAGCATTTGAAATAAAGCCCCACATTTTTGCTTTCAAAAAATTTTTCATGACATAACTCCAATACGAATAATTCTTCTTATCTAATTAAATAGTAATTAACTAAAGTGAATCATCTCTAGCAATAGCCATATCAATAAAAAAAAGAAAATTAAATGAAGTCAAACGAAATAATCACGTCTGTTGCCAAGAAATCAAACAAAGCCAAATGAATCAATCACAATCAATACTCCAAAAAGTTTTTTTGAAGAATTTAAGATTAACAAAAGTCAAAGTGTAATGGAGGTTATGATACCATGATAACAAATAATACAAAACTTAAAAGGAGGCTAGGATTTTTTTTTTTTTGGCAAAGAGAATGATGACAAAGATAATGAGATGCTTATACATATGCATACAATAAAAAAGAATAAGACTTTTACCATTAATAATAATAATAATAATAATAATAATAATAGCTATATAACATAAACGGAAAATAGACAACATAAGCTCATATATTCAAGGCTCATCTTCTTGGGCTTAAAAAGGAACAAGTGAAGGTGGAGATTGAAGATGACAAAGTGCTCCAAATCAATGAACAAAGGAATGTTGAAAAAGAAGACAAAAATGATACTTGGCATTATGTGGAATGTAGCAGTGGCAAGTTTTTGAGGAGGTTTACATTGCCAGAGAATGTGAAGATGGATGAATTTAAGGCTTCAATGAAGAATGGGGTTCTTATTGTCATTGTTCCTAAGGAGGAAGTAAAGAAGTCTGATGTTAAGACTGTCAAGATTTCTAATTAAGCTGCTATTTGTTGTGAATTATTATATGGCAAATAATAATAATAATAATGTAAAAACAGAGATATAAAAGAATACTTGTATATGCTTTGAGGTGATGTTTATATGTAGCATTTCTTTGTTGATCTTAAAAAATAATACTATTTGGCTCTTTCTGAAACTACTTGATCTCTCTTAAATGTGTGTGAGGAAACATAAGAACAACAATAATCTCACGCAGTATAAAAGCGGCACATCAGTTTCACATAGAGATCAAACTAGACTCTAAATCCCCTTCCAAAGTATAATATTCTCAGTAATTAACATAATCCTTCACCCTATATTTGGAAAGTTGTTTTGGGAGAAAAGAAAATAAATTTTTATTTTTCTTCATTTATTTTTCTCTTCATGTTTGGATAAACAAGAAAAGAGAAAAAATAAATTTATTTTCTTCTCTTCAATAAAAAAGTATCAAGGATAAGAATATCATTTCATCATAATTTCATTTAATCATCAAACTTTTTCTCCATTTTGGAGAAAAATAAAGTTATTTTCTTTTTTTTATATTTTCCTGTCATTTCCAAACAAAGAAAAGTTGAAATTCTTTCTTATTTTTCATCTTCAAAAAGCCATATATTTTTTTACTTTATTCCAAACAAAGGTTAAATATCCTGTAGTGCTATTAAGCCCTACAGACAATTTCCTTTGACTGCCGATTGTAACCTGATCAGAATTTAAACAGGATGAATGCTTGATCTTTTTTTAATCCTTGTTAGGGGTGAGCAAATAGGTGGTTCGGTTCGGTTTTTTACCAAATTTTAATAAACTGAATTTTTTATAATTATAACCGAAACGAACCGAAATTTTGAAAAAACCGAATTAACCAAACCAATTAAATCGAAATTTATGTGTCTATAAACCGAACCGAACCGATCTTATAAAAGTTTAGTTTGGTTCTATTTGCTTCAATTAAATTACATATATTTTAAATCTGGTTCGATTCAAATTGGTTTGATTTATTTATTACTTTGGTTAATTCGGTTTTTTTTGTTTTCTGTCTAAAAAATCGAACAAAAAACCGAATATTTTTAAAATTATAACCGAACAAACTGAATTTATTAAAAGATCAAACCGAACCAAATCAGCTCTATTCGGTCGGTTTTTTCAATTCGGTCCGGTTTTTGCTCACCCCTAGTCCTTGTTTCATGCCCATCCAGGACAACGTAAGGCCTATGCTTGGGGTAGGCACTATACTTCACAACAGGAGCTTAACCATTACAGATTGTATCTTTCCTAACCCATTCGGCTTCCTAGCATAATTTTCTGAACTCGGAGAATGGTACTTCGCTTATCTATAGTAAATTTGCTCAGCTCCAATCCAATAGGAAGGTTACCTTCCTTTACAAGATATGCTTACATCCATCAATCCAAATTAAGATTACTTGAACTCGCAGTCAATGAAACAATCTAAAGTAATCATTAATTGATGATATATTTTTTTCCACCCCCTGTTTTCTTGTTCTATCAGACAAAATCATTTTCAAATTTATTCTTTAGAAAGCTAAAGCTTTGATATTGCAACATAATTAAGACATGGAAACTTGAACTAACAGATTAAGATTACTTAAACTTGCAGTAAGTGAAACAATCTGAAATAATCATTAGTTGATGATAGGCTCTTTTTTCCAGAATTCCATTTTCAAGTTTATTCTCCCGAAAGTAGAAGCTTTAATATTGCAAAAGAATTAAGACAAGGAAACTTGAACTGACAGAAAAAAATTTGAGACAAAGGACACGTCTGATAAAACTGGAGACAACACTAGCCTTGATATGGCTTAAGTAAAAAAATCATATCACCTCTATTGGAACTTACATGTTGGAAGCCTATGTTTGGCTTTACCTTAGGGAAAATGAGGCATAAAATTTATCAGAAACATAGCTAATTTTCTCTGTACACTTAATTTTATATTTGAGTAAAGACGACATTGCTAATGTAGCAGAATGTTCATACAGAAAATGCTATTTAAGTGATCAACTAACACAACAATTCAGCAAGCTGTAACCTTTTCTTTGCAGATCATGTATTGCAGGATGCGGAACCTGGACATCATGCTCTCAAGTTTAAGAGGATCTATCCATCCTTGATTTTGTAAGTTTAAAAACCTTGATGTTATTGACAGCAAATGTGTTCAATGCCACATCTTCAGCCATCGTTCGGAATACAGTGGACTGCCTTGAAGAATCTGAATTGGGTCGTCACCAACAACAATACCAAGTTTCCTTCTTAATGGACCTCCTCTACAAATTTGCACTAACTTCATGCAGTAGCATATTTAATTTGGACACTGCATCACATGGCTTCACAGGCAGATTCCCCACTCAATCTTCTATGTAGGCTAGGGAAGTTTGGCTTCCATGGATGAGAAAGAGCTAGCAGAAATGGCTTGGGGCTTGGCCAGCACAAGCAGCTATCCTTGCGAGTGATAAGGCTCAATTTTATTCGCGGTTTTGAATGAATGCACTGTGAAATGGGAACCAAAAAGGGAAGAATTGGAACATCCAGCAGTTGGAGTGTTTTGGAGCCACAGCGGCTGGAATTCAACTCTGGAAAGTATCTGCAAAGGCGTTCCTCTGCTATGTTAAGAGTGTTTAAGAGACCAGAAGGTCAATTGGAGCCATGTAAGGAAAGTATAACTAGAGCAGGAAAATGAGTTGGAAAGAAAAGAGGTAGCAAGAGCTGTAAGAAGACTAAATGGCCAGCGCAGATGGAGTGAGATAAGAATTGAAGCACATTTTGTCATTTTGATTACTCAGTTGGCTAAACATAATAGTTATTCCTACAAAGTCTTCGGACAAATTGGAAGAGCACATTCTGTCCCTTTATCATATTCACAATCTCTGTAAGCTATCAATTAAAGAAATGATCCAAACGATTTAGATGGCACAAGATGCTTGTGCTGAGAATGTAAATTCGATGATTTCTAACTCAAATTGCTCTGTCCTTCTATTTGTAACAAACTGCATATACCATATAAAACACTGATATAATTCCACTAAATTTACATATTCATAGGTATAATTCCACTCTCTTCACATTAACATAAAGAAACACACATTACATATTCATAGGTATAATTCCACTCTCTTCACATTAACATAAAGAAACACACAATTCAATCACCTCTCACATACCTTAAGTTCATCAAACACTAGAAAAACCCTCATTGCCATTCATCACATTACATAGCATAGTTGATTCTAAACTCCTTAACCAGAGATTTCAATAGCCTTAACGCCAGGTTTCTTGACCTCAGCCTTAGGAACAGTCACAGTAAGAACCCCATCTTCCATGGAAGCCTTAACCTCATTCATCTTAGCATTCTCCGGCAACCTAAACCTCCTCAAGAATTTGCCGCTGCTACGCTCCACACGATGCCAATTATCGTTATTGTCTTCCTTCTCCACGTGCCGCTCTCCGCTGATCTGCAGCACCCTATCATCTTCAATCTCCACCTTAACTTCATTCTTTTTAAGGCCAGGAAGATCAGCCTTGAAGACGTGAGCGTCTTGGGTTTCTTTCCAGTCTATGCGGGTGTTAACGAAAGCAGAATTTTCACGAGAAGAAGAGGAAGGAAGGGAAGGGAAAGGGAAGTCCTTGAATGGATCCCACAAGTCTCGAGAGAAAGGATCGAAGATTCTATTGCCGCCGAAGAAAGGGGTTAGCGACATCTTCAACTTATTAAACTTGAGAAAGAAAAGATTGAACGTTGAAGAAGAGTAGAGAAACGCAGATTGCTTGCTCTTTACAACTGGTATCGGATTATGATGGGCTGGTTGGAGTATTTGTAGGTGGTATTCCAGTACTTTCTTGGCTTCTACATTTTTCTAGTGCGCGAATGTTCTAGACTTTCTAGTATACAGTAGTAAACACTAAAGTGCCTATAAATATTATACTATGATTTTATTTCCCTGCTAAACAAGTTAACTGGTAATTAAATTTGTTTAAATATTTGGTAATATTACATTATATATTTTTTTATTTTAATGAAATTATTTAAAAAATAAAATTAATACTAGATAATTATTAAATTACATATAGTATAAAAATATTATGTAATATTTTTTATATAAATTTTGTCTATATATAGGTAATAATTTATGCATATTGTATAATATATCTATTGTATAAATCCAAATTGAAAACTACTATTCAAATGAATAAAAGAATTTACATAAAATATTAAATATATTACATTAACCTTAGAAATTTTTGCTTATAAAAATAGCAACATTAACAATAATACTTAATGACATTTTTTTATAAGAAATTTATTGTTCAATAATTATTGTAACTTTAAAATACTTAAATAATAATTTTATCCATGTGTGTAATTTAAGTTATGATATTAGACAATTTAAAATTGTACAAGAATATGATAAAAATTTTCATAATATATTTAATATATTACAACTAATTTAAAATTTTATATAATATTTTTTATAAATTTTCTCATAATATAGATAATATTTTATTCTTATTATACAAAAATAATCTATAATATTAGATAATTTTAACATGAAAATATTGTCCAAAATAATATAAAATCTACAGAGAACATTAAATATTTTATATATAAATTTAAAAATTTTACATTTAAAATAATGACATTAACAATAATAATTAGTGATATTATTTTTTTATAATTAAATTATTTAGCATAACTTTTAAAATACTGAGATAATAGTCTCATATATGTATATAATTTAAGTTATCATATTAGATAATTAAAATTGCATAAAAACATGTTAAAAATTTTTACAATGTATTTAATATATTACACAGCTAGTTCAAAATTTTATATAATATTAATTTGTGTAAAATTTCTCATTGTATATATAATATTTATTTATATTATATAACTTATCTATAATATTGGATCATTTTAATATGAAAAATAATACAAAATTTATAAAAATATTAAATATTTTATAACAATTTTACATATAAAGATAATGATATTAACAATAATAATAAGTGATATTTTTTATTTCAAGTAATTTTATCATTAAATATTTAGTATAACTTTTAAAAGTACTTAATCTCATCAATGTGTATAACTTAACTTATCACATTAGATAATCTAAAATTGTACATAAATATGATAAAAAAATTTCACAGAATATTTAATATATTATGCAAATAATTTAAAATTTTATCTACTTTTTTAATGAATTTTTATTTTATTAATATTTTACAAAATAATCTCTACGTTAAATAATTTTAGTATGAAAAATATGATTTAAAGCAATACAAAATTTTGCATAAAACATTTAATATTCATATACAATAAGTAGTGATAAAAATAGTAAAATTAACGACAATACTTTTTCAATGCAATAAATTTACTTTTAAATATATTGTGTAATTTTAAATTATTTTATTTATTTCTGTTATTTAAATTATCACTTTAATAATTTTATTTTTATAAAATTGTTTAAGATAATGACGTAAATTATCATAAAATTATGCTATACAAAATTTAAAAACATAAATCAGTAAATAATTTTTTATAATAATTATTTCACACACACATACACACACACATATATATATATATGGATAAATGCTTTGCACATAGAAACCAATAACAACATAAACAAAATATACAATCCTAAGGGAGCATGTTATCATTCTTCAGAAAAATTTTGGCAATTAAACAACCTCTAGAATCACTCGCGAATTTAATACACTAGTCTTATGATATACTTGTCTCGGTTCAACACTAATAAAAGAAAAAATATTAATCAATATTAATCACCACTAATAAAAAATAATAATATTTTAAGGAGACCAACCAGATTGCATTGATTCACCACTAATAAAAAAAAAAAATCTTAATCAATATTTTGTGAAGAAATAAGAGTGAGGTTTTTATCTCAATATAAATGATGAGAGTAGACAAACAATTTTAACCAATATTTTAGATTGTAACCAAAGACAAATTTTAAGCCACTATATTGCATGTTCCATCGCAATGCAAAGAGACGAAAGTATTGATTATAGGGAAACCTAATTACATTTGTGAATGGTATTCAATTATAATACTGGCCATCTAACTTCCATAATTGACAAATGTACCATAAAATATCTACGAGAGTTGAGTTGGGTTAGGCTACATTCCGTATTCGATTCTCATAGACATTTCTCTTAGGCCTACAAATTATGAGCAAAAGCTGAACCAATTAAGTTTAACCTTGATGGGGAATATATTAATCAAGTTCTAATGAATTTCTATTCTAATCATATAAGAGATATTGTTTTCTCAATGTGTTATGCCACAATAACAACGCTAATGTTTTCAACAATTCAAGAAAGCTATAGGAATACTAGAAGGGCATTAAAAAAATTGGAACAAGTATGGAGGGTAAGTTTGTACAGGCATATTTCGAGTATGAAAGCATGCAGACAAGAGAGTATATGATAACAATTCAGCCACTATCGCATAACAATTAAAGGTCCTAACCTTGCTCTTTTCTCATTCAATAAATTATATATTTCTATCAATAGCACAAATAATCAAATATTTTGGGCTGAAACAGCAGCCAAGGGATTGTGGGGGGGGGTTTAGGTTTGTAAAGTAAAAATTTACTCAATTGGGTATGACCTACATTAACCTATGTTTTTGGTTATGGTATAAGAATTGAACACAAAGCACCATCCTTCGACAAATATGCCGAGCTCACATCACTAGAGTAGAATTGGTTTGCCATGTATCTTTCATGTATTTTACAAGTACATATACTAAAGATGATTCTGTGTATTAACACTATTATGTAGATCGTCTCATCGTACATTACCGTCAATGACTTAGACATGTTTTAAGCTTAATTATTCATCGTTGTTGATTTCTTTTTTACACTCATTAAGTTTTCCTTCATGCAATAATGACATATTTCAGTAAAATGAACAATAATTTTCATTCTTTAGTCCTACTGTGTAATTAGTGCTGGGAAATTCCATTTTTTCTCATTCCTAATTTTGCACATATTATCAGGTTCATCACCTAGATAGGTTTTTTCTTCTTTTCTGGTTATGTTGTATATAAGGTCTACTCAAAATTTAAGATATGTGTACTAGACATGAAAATTGAACAGAAATATTTCTCTAGCTATGGCAAACAAATGAGCAGACAGGGAATTGGGTCGTGGGGAGTTGGGTGGAAGTTGGATATACGGTTTGGATCCTTAATGGGTTTCACTTGCTAGTTTTTTGGGCCCGAATAAGATTTAACAGCCAGAGATAATGATACGGTGCATCTTTTTTTTTTAGTCAAAAGCTTTTTATATCTCACATGTTTTAAAAAAGACATTATAATACATTCTCTTTTTTTTTCACGCTCTTGTTTTCCTTTGCTTTCCATTCTTATGTTTTTATGTTTTAATTCATTGAGAGATCATTATTTAGGAAGGCTGACATAACATGATTTATGTATTGCAATGGAATTCGTCTCTTTGTTTGTATTTCTTTCACTCATTTTTTCTATCTAAAAAAATGAAGAAGGTGAAAATGAGATTGTGGGATTTTGTTTTTCTTTTCTAAGATTTAATAGTTGTTTTTATTGTTATTGTTGTTTAGAATAAAAAATAATAAATTTTGTACATTCTCTCTCTAAAAAATGAAAAATATGAAAAAAAATAATATGAAGACGAGATTGTGGGATTTTATTTTTGTTTTCTAAGATTTAATAATTGTTTTTATTGTTATTGTTGTTTAGAATAAAAAAAATTGTGAGTTTTTATATATTTTAGATGAAAAAATAATTAACAAATAAATAGTTTTGAGCTAAAAATCAATCATAAATAGAGAGAAAATCGTATTTGTTAAATATTGAAGATGATGTATACGTTCTAATTATTTTTCTTCTTACTTTTTGTTTATCAATGGTTGCATCAATAAAAAATAAAACACAAAATAAACATAAAATAAATATTTTCCTGCAAACTATTTTTTGTATTTAATTTTTAACAATTTTAAATCAATAATAAATTATTTGTAAATCTTTTACTGAGATTTTATTTTTGTTTGGTAAGTTAATAGTTATTTTTGTTGTTATTGTTGTGTAGAATAAAAAATGATGAGTTTTTATATATTTTAGATGAAAAATAGTTAACAAATAAATATTTTTGAGCTAAAAATTAGACATAAAAAGAGAAAATCATGTTTGTTAGATGTTGAAAATGATGTCCACATATTCTTTTTCTTTCTTTTTTGTTTATTTGAATCAACAAAAATAAACACAAAATAAATATAAAATAAATATTTTCCTGTAAACTTTTTTTTGTATTTAATTTTTAAGAATTTTAAATCAATAATAAACCATTTATAATCCAGTAATAAACCAAAATAAAACTAGTAATAAAACCATTTGTAAATATTTTACTATGTAAAGAGAACGAAATGCAAATATTGTTTTCAAATTTTTTCTTTTTGTTTATCGATAATTGTATAAAGAAAAAATAAACACAAAATAAATATAACATAAACATTTTATGCAAACTATTTTTTGTATGAAGATTAAGCGCAAACATTATCGTCACACTCTAGCAACTCTATTTTCTCTTTTTTTTATGACTAAGTTTGAGTTCAAACATATTCATTTTTAACCATTCATCCACAATATATCAAAACTCATATTTTTTTATTCTTGACAACAAAACAAGTATTCAAAATCATATTAAAATTATTTCTAAAGTGAGAAGCATATATCACAAAGAATTTTCTCTCTCTATAACAGATTTTACAAATTTGTTATTGTGTGCGAGGAAAAATAGCTATTTTATTGATTTTAATCCATCAAAAAACGTGAATGAACTTAATAACGATTTGATTAATCAAAAAACATAAAGTGAATTTGATAAAAGAAATCATGTTTGAGAAGAAAAATCAATAATGATGAAAAATCGATTTGGAAATGTCATTTCTTAATTTTGTGAATTCAACTGGTTAAAATAAATAAGATTATCTCTTAGTTTTTAAATTAATAAATATGTAATTCTTTTTTTTATGGAGTTTGTTAAGGTAAGAATATTTGTTTCGGTAAGAATATATGTTTCTCGTGTTTTGTTCAATTCAATTACTAACAAATTTTGAGCGTATATTTATCAAAATCTCATCTAAATCAATTTTTTTTTAAAATTGTAAATACTTGAGATAAATTTGTCGTAAGTAATTTAGTTTTCGATATTTGTTTCCTTATCCTTAATGGCAATGGAAATCTAGAGACCATAGGAGAGTGCAAAGTTAAGGAAGGAGCAAATCATTTGCTATAAGTAACCTTTTGATAGAATAATATTCGCAAACTCGTACATCGCATATGGGAGGATTATAATAATAAATTTTAAATAAATTTAATATTTATTTTAATTACTTAATTGAATGATTAATTATTATTTTATAAAAAAAGCAAGTAAATAAAATAACAAAATAATTTTTTAAAATTTATAATTATATTAAAATTGTAATAAAGAATTATTTTATTGAGTCATATTTTCAATCTTATATAATCAATTTCAAGAGGATATTTATTAAATTTGAATAATATAATTCTTGATAATCAATCAAATAAATAATATTTAGTATTTTATAATAAAAATAAAATTAATAGATAATTATAAATTATATATATTATAATTGTAAATAAAGAATTATTTATTGATTCATACATTCAATCTTATGTAGTATAATTTTAAGAGAGAATTTATTAAAATTGAAGAAAATAATTCTTGATAATCTATTATATCACTAATAGCTCTCATATACTCCAAATTTTAAACAATTAATAAAATTAATTTAAATTTTACTTTCATATTTAAATAAATTTGTATTTTTTTAGATTTTCTAATTTTCAGTTTAGAAATTTCTTAGAATTTTTACTTTTTAGATTTTTTTAATTTTCAACTCAAAAAATTTTTTATATGATTGTAGCTTGTTGTTTAAAATTTTTATTGTTTAAATTTTTAAATTTTTTTAATTTCTTATTTATAAAGCCTTTTTTTATATGGCAATTAATTTTTCTAATTTTTATTTAGAATTTTTTTAATATGACAATTTTCTATTACATAACGTAAAACAATAATATGTAACTATGTTGTGCATAATTATTTGAAAAATGATAGATAATTATTTAAAACTAATTCAATTACCGAAATTAATAATATATATTGATTATTACATTTCAACTCTTCAAATTGAGCTATTATTAAGAGCATGAAATTCAAACAGCAGCCTTGCACATGGCTAATGAAACTAGTTAGAGTAACATCTTCTCATCACTTCTCTTATGCCAACAAGAAGACAACCTCAATAAGGGAAGCAAGGTCTTGGGTAGGGAAGAAATGAGAAGAAAGATTGTGCTCCAAAGGGGTGGATACACTACAAAATAACAAATTAAGTAGAGGCATCGCGGGATTAGACTTCAAGCTATAGAAGCTCTTCGCCCAATAGTCACTTCCTTCAACTCAAGTTATATAAAACTTAATTATTCTTTTAATAAAATTATTACTATTTACACGAATTTTCTTTTTTTTTTTTTTTTGAGAAAATTTTGAAACATATGGTAGAAAGTTTATAATATTTAATTAATTTTTTACTTAGCTATATATAATATTTTATTTTAAATATGTACTAATATTTATTTAAATTAAATGCATTAAATTATTGATCACAGTATGCTATTATATTAACAAGAAAAAAACAATATATTTAAGGCTTAATAACTTAAAAATTTTAATTATTTTTGTAACTTTTCAATTTTATTCAAAACTTCAAATTAAGTCAATTACACCATAATTTGATGAATTAGTTTCAATTGTATCCCAAGTCAAAATCAACATTTTGTAAAGTATATATTTAAATTCATTTGACTCTTATATTTTTTTCAATTAGTTCAATCAAATCTAAAATTAAGTTTAAATCTTATTAAGATAAAATCTTTATTTTTATTCAATTTTAAATAATTTTTCATAAAGTATTAAAATTTTACTTTTAATTCAGTTGATAAATAATTAATTTTAAATTATAAAATTTTATTTTTATATACTTAAATAATAAACAAATAATTTTGTTTTCAAAGATAAGTTTTTGAAAATATTGAAGTTCATATCATGGAATTGATTTTTTAAATATTTTTTAGAATTTTTATTTTAAATAATTTAAGTAATTTACTATTTAAAATATATAAATTAATTTTTTTTAAGAAGAGATTGAGAGAAATTTTTTTAAAATGAAAGATTGAGAGATTTTAAAAATTATAAATTTTAATTTTAAAAATCTTTTAACTTTTAAATTTAAATATAAAATTATCACACACAAGTATATAATAAATTTAATTAAGCAACAATATGATTAAATTGAATACAAAAAATAAAAGGATCATCTTAATTAAGGTCAAGTAATTGATTTTTTTAATATTTTTAAATTTTTTATTTTACATAGTTTACATAATTATTATTTAAAATATAAAAATTAATTTTTGAATGAGAGATTGAGAGAAATTTTTTTTTTAAAATGAGAGATTTTATGAACTATAAATTTAAATTTAAAAATTTTTTTAGATTTAAATATAGAATCAAAATTCTTCATATAAAATTATATAATAAATTTAATTAAGCAGAAAAGGGATTAAATTGAATACAAAATAAAAATATCATCTTAAATAATATCATGTAATTAATTTTTAAATATTTCTAAATTTTTTATTTAAATAATTTATATTATTTAAAATATAAAAATTAAGTTCTTAAGGAGAGATCGAGAAAAAAATTTTAAATAAAAAATTGAGAGATTTTATGAATTATAAATTTAAATTTTTAATTTTTTAAATTTTTAATTTAAATATAAAATTAAAATTCATTATATAATGTACATAATAATTTTAATTAACAAAAAATGAGATTAAATTGAATAAAAAATAAAAATATTATCTTAATGAAACTCATATAATTAATTTTTTATATTTCTTATAAATTTTTATTTTAAATGATTTAAATAATTATTACTTAAGTTATAAATTTTAATTTTTAAGGAGATTGAGAGGATTTTTTTTTAAAAAAAAAAAAAGTGAGGCTGAAAGATTTATGAAATACAAATTTAAATTTAAAATTTTTGTAATTTTAAATTATTTAAAATTTAAATACAAAATTAAAATTCATCATATAAAAATATATAAATTTAATTAAATTAAAATAAAATAAAATTGAATTGAATTGAATAAAAATAAAATATCATATTAATTAAGCTCTAAATTTTATTTTAAATTTGATTAAACTAATTAAAAATTATAAAAGTCAATTGAGTCTAAATGTGCATTTTATTAAAATAGATAATAATTAACTCAAATAAAATTTTAAATACTACTAAAATTCATATAGAAATTTAAATTTTTTGAATTATTAGGACTATATTTAAATGGTCTCTGGATCGTTACCGTTCAAATACGGGGATTAAATAATTTAATTGCTGAAACGCCAATGTAACAATTCATGTGGAATGCACAGTATCCATCCTCTTAACTTATGGCTAACAAAAAATAATCCCAAGATTTTTATTTCCCTGTAATATAAAACAAAACAACAAATCAGGTAATCAATATTAATAGTCATTCAATTATAGGTCAAATTTTATTATCGTCACTTAAAATGAATTTTATGTAATTAAGTCATTAAAATTAATATCAATCTATATTATTAATTTCAGTCTTAAAGTTAATTTTAAACTATTATTTATTATTTATCAAATAATTATATATAGTACAACCTCATATCATTATTTTATATTATATTATAAAAAACTGTTATATCAAAAAAATATTTTTAAATAGAAAATTAGAGAAGTAAATTGTCATAATAAAAAAAAATTTTAAATTAAAAATTAAAAAAATCTAAAAAGTAAAAATTCTAAATAATAAGTAAAGATTATATAAAAAATTATTTCAATAGGAAATTAGAAAAAATTAAAAAAATAAAAATTATAAACTACTTCTAAGCAGTAAATTATAAAATTTTTTTTAAAAAAAGCTAAGATATTCTGAATAGGAAATTAGAAAATTTTAAAAGTAAAAATTCTAAAATATTTTTAAATAGAAAATTAGAATAACGTAAAATTAAAATTAAAATATATTCAACATTTATTTTTTTAAAATTTTTTTCTAACATTTTAAGTGTGTTTGATAATATTTTTTTAGCACTTAATTTTAAAAAATCACTTAATAGATTAACTAATAAAAAAATTATTATTTTAATATATATATTCATTATCATAATCTCTTACTATTGATAAGTATATAATTAATAAATTTGAAAATATCTAAAATCAGATTATATATTGTAAAATATATAATTGTTTTATTTTAGATTTATCTCTTAAAATATTTTTGAGAATTTGATATCTATTTAATGATCATTAAAAATTTTTAATATTAAAATTATTCAACTCTTAAATTTTCAATATTAAAATTTTTTAACACTTAAATTTTTAACACTTAAATTTTTAACACTTAATTTTTAGTTTTACCAATTACCACCTTCCACTTTTAGTAGTTCCAGAATAATTCTTTGAACTATTAGTAACATTTTGTTGTAACAAAAATTAGAATAACTAGTTGCGCAAAGTAATGTAAAAAATCTATATAAAACAATTAAGAATTTTTATCTTATTTTAATTTTAGATATAAGAACATCAAAGTAAATAATTTTTAAATTACTATTATTTATTGTTTTATATTTTTATCATTAAATTTAGATAAATATTTAGTTTTTTATTTTTAAAAAATATTTTTCTTTTAATATATTTTTATTTTTTTATATATTTTTCTTTTTAATTAGCTATCTTATATTTTTAATTAAGTAATATAATATAATAGCAATACATAGTTGTTACTCATTTATTAAAATATTAATTTTACAAATGATAAATATCCATCAAAAATAATTTTATGACGAACTTGATAAATGACATACACTTATCATAAATAATTTCTAAAATCGAAATTTTATATATATATAATATTTTTTATTTTTTATCAAAAATATTTATTTCAATTGACATTTATTTATATTTTTCTCAAAAATTAATCCTATTAAAATATTTCATATCAATACATTTCTTAACTTTTTTTATCAGTTTAAAAATTCACATTTCATCCGCACACACATATATATATATATTTGAAATTCAATAAGTATTTTCATTTGAATTAGGATATTCATACTAAGCCCCATAAAAGGTGATTGGTTGAGCTTTTGCCAATAGTTGATAAATTTATACCATTATTACTATTGTTGGCACAAACTTAAACTTGGTTTTCCACATCACTTGAATTTTGAAAAATAAATATTGATAGAGACTTAAAAATAATTAGAAAACCGACCATAATATTTTCCAACCTCTGACCTTTATTATTATTATTTCCAGCCCCTCTCTCTCTCTACACAGAGAGAGAGAGAGAGAGAGAGAGAGAGAGATATATATATATATATATATATATATATATATATATATATATATATTCAATTATGAAAATTATAAATTTAATAATAAATTTTAGTAACTATTTTTTATAATAAATAATTGAAGTAATTGATTCATTTATATTAATTACTCAATAAAATTTTATTTTACAATAAAATTACTTAAATATCCTCAAATT
>CATIWR010201747.1:0-18417 GCA_949677035.1 Omphalea diandra | reverse complement strand
CAAGATAGAATTTTGCTAATAAATAAACTATGAGACCATGTTTGCTAAATAAACAAATTGGTTTTCAATAAATATCTTCCAATCTATGATTATTTTTAATTATAATTCAGTTTGAATGTTTTTCAATGAGTTATTCTATTTCATCGTTTGAATCTTTTTCAATGAGTTATTTTATTTCAGCATAGCAACACTAATATCTTATATCTCTAAAATATTGGATTATTTAATTACATGTTCAAGTAAATCACAAAAAAAATATAAATATAAAAATAAAATACACTAGATTGATAAATTTCAGGAGCATCATCCTACAAATTATTGACGCAATGATCACGTCTTAACCAAACCCCACATAATATATATGATAATAGTTGCGATATAAACACCAAGTCATGGGTGCCTACAGATCTCAATTGACTTCCATTCCATGTTCTTTGTTTCCATCTACAGCTAGAATTTGGACTTGACTGATGATATAATGCCCAAATGAAATCAAATTTAATGGTCTTCAGAAAACTTCAGTTTCACCACATCAACACGCCATAGACTCTATTTATCCACATGAGTGGGGTTGATTTCTGCTTTCTTTTTCTGGATTTCACACTAGTCCTCTTCTTCAATTCGAGAGAGCAGAAGGTGTAAACGGGTCTTTAAAAAAAGTGTTGGCCGAGTTAAGGTTGATCGTGCTATTTTGCATCATTATTCTTCTTCTTCATTCACATTTTGATAGCACAAACGCATTATTGTCTATCACAAATAATTAGATCGCTATAATATGTATGGATAAGAAATACATGGAAGTCGGAGTCGATTGATGACTATTGTGTTTTAGGTGTAGCGGTGGTAGTAAGTCTTTAATCTCATCCAGATATTTTATTTAAATTTATTCAGAAAATTACTCAAATTCGTTTTAATGTCAAAAACTATTCAAATTCAAAGTTATTCAAAAATTATCTAATTAAATGTAATTTGGCTCTAATTCAATTCGTAAGTCAATTCAAATTAATTTAGCCTTCGTTTGATAGGAAACAATCCGATTTAATTTGATTTTAAATGATTAAAAATTTTTAAAATTTTTAAAGAATACTCAAAATGATTTTTTATTTTAAAAGTTAAAATATGAATGATTCAACCAAATTTAATTCCAAAACGGTGCAAAAATTACTCAAATTTGTTATTTATATCTTGACTCAATAGTTTGACCTAATCCTATCTTAAATCTAAATCTACTTATAAAATATATGACTTAAAACTAATTTGATCAAACTTATTGATTTGAGTCGCTTATCCTCTCTAATTATGTGATATTTTGAATTGCAGATGAGTCAATATATAAATATGATAAAGAGTTAGGTTGAGTCAATGTTCAAATACGATAACTGAGTCATTTTTTGGTGTGGAATTCAACTAAATAAATCACTTAAAATTTTATTTTTAAAACTTTTTTTAGTAATTTAAATCAAATCAAATTTTAATCATTTATGATCATATCGAATTTTGACCTTAACATTTTTAGTTATTTTGAGTTTTAATCTCCTTCAAAATTGAACTTTTTTTTTTAAACGTAAGTTCAGACCAAATTTTGAAATTGGGTAAGACAATTACTACTTTACCTGCAACCCTAATTATGTTGGTATGCAATAATTCTTAAAGCACAGTATTTAGCTCAAATTATCAGATGTTTAAGACGTATTTGGAGTTTTACTTTTATTTTTTGTATTTTTATAAAAAATTCAATGAATTAAATCAGTATTGTGAGTCATAGTAAAATAGTTCTGCTTTCTTTTTAAAATCTCAATAAATTAACAAATCTCTTATTGTAATAATAATAGAAAAATAAATCTGAAATTTCTTACTGCTCATAATCATGAAATTACCGACCAGATTATAAAGAATTAGCGTTTTATTTTTTCGCGTTTTGGATAGCAAATGGAGATTTTTATATTGTTTTTGTCACTTTGGAGGATTAGTCAGTGTTCGGTTCAGCATCTTCGTCCTTTGCGTCAAGAGACAAGTCAAGAAATCTTCCCTCGGTCTTCTTGACTTCTTCCAATGCGATGATAGCAATAATTTTAAAAGAGGATAGGTGCTTGAACTGATTTTATTTGATCAGTTTTTATTCAATCACTTTTTAATATATATATATATATTATAATTTCATATTTTAAATAAAAAATATTAAAAATATCAAAAAATAATAAAAACCAAAATTCAAACCAATTGAAATAATAAGAAAAGTATAAACATTCAGGGGATTACCATTATTATTATTATTTGTTATGAAATTGAAGATGCCAACATGAATGGAAGAGATTAGGCAGCTTCTGAGTTCAAAATTCAAATATAGCTAAAATAGTTATAACTAATCATTTAGATACTTAAATCTTTGATCCATATGTACCTTTATTGTTTTTATTTAGCATTTCAACGTGAATAAATTTTCAATGTTATTATCACAGAATTTAATTACATAATGATTTAATGCCTAAAAAATAGAACTCCTTATGTTTCAAATTAGATGTCGTTTTAGAAGAGAATTTTTATTTCATAATACTTGATACTTTGCAATTATCTATAAATATTAATTAATTTTTTCATCTCTATCCTTTATTTTTTCATAATAATTATTTTTTTAGAGTGTATAATAATTTATGAAAATAATTAATTAATAGATAATATAATTTTTTACATAAATAATAATACATACTAAATATAATATTTAATATATATGAAAAAACTTTAAACAATATCTATTAAAGAACAACAAAGCATAACACAAATTAAAACTTGTTAAACAGTAAATAAACAATAAAAATTATCGATTCGAGGATCATAATCCTGGACTTGCAGGGGCAAATGTTACGTGTTTGACTGGATTTTTAAATTTTTAAGCTTCTTACGTTTCTTTTGAATGAGATAGGGAAAAGATCAACAGTGAACTTAGGGAAAGATCAATTGTGATTAGTTTTAATATTCATTAAATCTTGCTCTTAATTCATTGTTATTCTAACATTAGTTGTAATCTTTATTAGATACTCCCTCCCTTCTATATTAGCTGTTGTGTTTCGAAAATTTTTTTATTTCATAACATCTTTCATTTTAAAATATTAATTATTTGTTTAATTTTAGCTATATCTTATTAAATATAATAGCTGAATTTAATTTAAATATTTCTATAGAAAAAGTGTAATTTAGTCATTTTTTTTCTAAAATATAGTCTAATTAATAATTTTTTTTTAACTATGTGCAAAACTAAAAAACGATACATGATGTGAAATGGATAGAATATTTCTGAATTTTAAGATTCAAGAAATTTTGAAAGAAATAAATTTAAAACACTTACCTTCAACTGTGTGGGCTAGCAATGGTGTCACCAATGGATACCACATGCAAATCAGGAAACGACAGAAACGACTTTCGAATTGTTTTTGATGTGATTAACTGATTTTACCCGATTATGAAACTATTAATGAATAATGTTCAAGTATTCCATACAATCATTTCTTAAATTTAAAGATTTTCACATTGACTAGGACCTATGATAAGTTCTTGCATTTTGTTGAAATTGTGCTAAAAAGTTTTGTTATTTATTTATTTATGTATAAATTATCAATTAGTAATCAAATAACACAATCGGTGTCATGATTTGATACCATAATTTTTTTTTTTTGAGATGAAAAAATAATTCATATTTATGAAATATCAAATATAACATTATCAATACATATAAATAAATTAAAGTTTATAATTCGCAATAATTTATATTGATATCAAATATGTTGAATTCGATTTAAAAAGCGAAGATCTTTTTTTACAGAAATATAATAATATTGATAAAATTAAATTTTGCATAACAGTGAGAAACACGTTTTACTTTATGGCTATGCTAAGCCATGATTTGATATTTTTATTTTCAAATGAGTTTAATTGAATTAATATAAAAACAAATAGATTGCTTCAATAATATTATAAATCAATCATATAAATGAATACTAATGACCTATATATAAGAGAAATCACGCATTCATTAAAAAATTTAAAATTATCATCAGAGTTATAAAATTAACAACCAAAACTATAAAAATCTATAAAAATTTAGCTGATAGTAGTCTCAAAGCATCAAAAAAATTTTAAAAAAGTCTAAAAAAAACCATTAGGGTTTCTTATTTGATATCATAAATAATAATTACATTTCGATATTAAAATAGTGATTGAAGAATGACCCTTGCAATGGCGATTATAAATAATGGGATGAGTAGTCCCTAAAACGATTCATTATCCACGAGATTAAGGGGTTGAATAGCAAAATAGCTAACTAATTGTGCTGTAACTAAAATTAGGACTGACATTGTCTATCCTTTGTAATTAAATGTCTATTTCATTTTATAAGAGAATAAAGGTTTTTTTTTTTATTTTATAAAAAATGATTTATTTATAAAAAATATTTTTAAGAAAAATATTTTTTAAGATATATATTTTCTAATATTTGAAATATATTAAAATATTGATTTTTATTTAATCTATAATATTATAGTAAAATTTAAAATACAAGCACTTTATATTTATATCATTTATTGTTTAATATAAAGAAATAATACATTAAAAATAAAAATTTTTATGGATTTTATCAATCATTGGCAATCATCGCTAGCTGTTAGCTATTGGTAATATGTGTTGATAGTAAAAAATAACCGTTGATAATGAATATATGTGCTTGCATAATTTATTTAGTAAATTTATCAGAATCTGAAAAATGATTTTATCTTTTAAAAAATTATTTTCTTTAAAAATAAATTAATTTTTTATTAATTAAAAATATTTTTTTATTACTTAATTTTAAGAACTATCAAAATATAAAAAATATTTTTTAAAAAATATATTTTCTACAAAATCAAGGAAGCCTAAATCTTAAATTGAGATATTCTTTATTTCTGTTTTTTTCCTGAATTTGAATGAGAAAATTGAATGTATAGCTTGACCGTTGAATTTGACAATGAACGATAATAACCAGTCATGTCATGACCAGGTTCTTCTGCCATGTGGATATGCAGAAGCGTCAACATATGCGTAAGCCTCAAGTCTTGACGTTGATTCTTTTATCTTTTGTTTGGAATATAATAAAATAAAAGAGAAAATAAAATAAAAATAAAAAATAAGAAATAATCATATTTTTATTATTAAAAAATAAAAAGAAATATAAAAAAATATAAAATAATTATTATTTTCTTATCTTTATTTTGCCTTCAAAATGAAGATAAAATAGGAGTATTAAAGAGAATTATGATTAATTTATATTTTTCCTTGATACTTCTTTATTAAAGGAGGAAAAATAAATTTATTTTCACTCTTTTTTTATTTATCCAAACATGAAGTAATAAAATAAATGAAAAAAATAAAATTTATTTTTCCTATTTATTTTCTTTCATTCCTAAATAATTTTCAAACATAGGATTAAGGTATTAATTTCAGCCATTATATTATGTTTGATTTAACTCAAATTAAAATCCATTTCATTGGCAAATAAATTTCTTATAAAATGTATATATAAATGAATTTTTATATTTGGCATATTTATAAAATAAAAAATAAATTTTATTTCAAACAAAATGAATTTTGTATTTGATTTAAATGTAGAATTTAATAAACTATTTTATTTTATAAAAATATCATTAAGTTATTTTTTAAATTTTTTTTATAAATGTAGAAAAAACATAAAAGATCTTTCAAGATCTTACATTGGCTGTGAAAAATATATAAGTGATATAGGTTAGCACACTTTTATAAAATTATCATAGTTTTATGAAAAAACACGTCATGTTCATAACTCGTGTGTGTATTTATGTGCGTGTGTATCTCTCTCTCCATATATATATATATATATACACACACACACTAGCGTGTGAGGTGTGATGTCTCTCATTTATGATAATTGGGGAGTAAGCTAGTTCTTTGAAATCTTATAAAATTATCATAGTTTTGTAAAAAATGTGTCTTATTCCTAGCCTATGTGTATATGTATTTGTGTATATTCTTGTCCCTTACCCATAAAACAAAACAAAAGAAAAAGAGAGATAAAGTAGAGAAAGAAGAAGAAAAAGAGGAAAGAGAAAAAAAAAAAAAAGTGAAAAAAATATTTTAACTAGTGATATTTTTGTCATAATAAAAACACTATAATTTTAAAATTCATTTGCAAATTTAATCAAATCTAATTCAATTCGGTTTAATTGTAATCAATTTCAAGGATTTAATGTAATAAAATTTTAAATGAATTTCATTTATACTAAATAAATAAAATATGAATCTACAAATGAATTTCAAAAAATATAGAATTCATTTATATCAAACATAATATTAATTTGTCTTGAATTGTTAATACCAATTAATAAAGATGATAATTTCTAATCGGTTTAAAACTAAAAAAAAATTAAAATGACTTTATTTGAATGTAACCCAATTTATGAGTTAATTCAAAATGATTTAATATTAATTAAACTCATTTGGATTCAATTTAAATTATTTAGAAATTAAAATTAAAGTATTATTTAAAAAATAAAATTATCAATAAATCAATTAAATTTTTTAATACATTTTGATTCGATGACTCATCTTGATCATAATTAAACATAATTGATCTAATTCTATACTATCCATTTTCCATATCTACAAATTAGATTCTTCACTATTTAAGATAGAAGTTCTTACCCTGGTAATGATGAGATAAAGAATCTAATCACATTCTAATCCCATTTTCGTTGGATCTTTGCCGTCCAATTTTTAAAATTTTCTTATCAATTATTAAAATACACGGGAAAGACATAATATTAATAAAATAGTATTATATTCAACGCGTTTAGTTGATTAAGGAATGAAGAGACGTATTTAATATAATTTCAGAAACAATTAATTACAAGTTTAGCTGGAATTGAGCTTATTATCCACCTGAGGATATGCTGCAAATTCTATGGGACCACTAGTATTTTGTCAACATATATATGCTTGCTGCTGCCTTATTATTAGCTTTCATGTTATTATTACATTTAAAAATCATCAAACAATAAACTAAATTTTTATTTGATAGTACTGAAATTATCTTCAAAGTTATAAAATTATAAATTCAGATTAATTAACCTCAAAAAAATCATCAAACAATAATTTTTTAAGTCGAGAACCTTTCTACTGGATATTGATAAATGATAATATATATAATATAAAAGGGGGCTATTATGGATAAATATCATTTGTTTTATTTAATCATCGAATCTTTTACTCCAATATGTATTATTTGATTAGTGCAAGATGTCATCTCATGTAAGTTTGATTTTGGGAATTGTGTAATTGGGTTCTGATCATTAGGTGTTAAAAATATATTTTTTTTCCCTGATACATTGTTTTCTGAAAATTGTTAATCGTTCATACCAAACTAAGTTAAAGTCAATCATTATCTTTGAAAATTTCAATTTTTATAGCAATATAAGACAAAAAATGATTATAAAAAGCTAATTTATTATCATCAGGAAGATAATATGAGATTTCTTTACGTTTTATACTGCCTCAAGCTTGAATTGACCTTTTATTTTGAGGAAAGGAAATTGACTATTTTACTATTAACTTTTTTTTAAACCTATTTTAGTATTAACCTGATACTTCGTTGAAAATAATGGATGCATATATTCAACGTCTAAGGACAAAATATCTATATACCAAATGGAAAAGAAAAGAAAAGAAAAAAAGATATGCACTAATTCCCATTCCAACTTCCTAAATTGATAAAGAAGGGATGGAGATTAGAGAAAACCTCCTAACACGGGCTGCGGGCATGTTGACAGTTTTTGAGCGGACCTGGAAATTCAATATCAAACTACTAGTCGTAAAAGCAGGTGGCAAATTTTAAATAAATTTAATATTTTTATTTTTATTAAATAATTAATTAATAAAATAATTAAAAATTAATATATAAATAATAATTTAAATTTAATTATTATTTTATAAAAATTAGTATTGAGTAAATAAAATAATAAAATAAATTTATAAAATTTTATAATTATGTAAAAAATTAATTATAATAAATAATTATCTATTAATTTATATCTTCAATCTACGTGACAATTTTAAGAGAAAATTTATTAAATTCGACTGAAATAATTCCTAATAATCAATCAAATAAATATTACCATTTGTACCCAAAATAATTGATAAAATTTTATTTCCACATAAATTAAACAAGTTAATTAATTATAGTTATTTTATGTATTTTAACCATTTTCTTACTCCAATACCTCTATATATTTTCTTATTTTGTCAACATTAATAAAGTATAGTTATTAATATTGTTTATGGATGACAACCCATTTTTTTTGAACATTTTGCATCTAAAACCTTACAACAAAAATTTATTGGTAATTTCCTTTTTTAATTGATAATTAATCAAATAATTGTCTAATATGCTGTTATTTTTATCAATTATTTGGGGATGAAGGGAGTATTAAGTATTTCATAATAAAAAAAAAATTAACATATAATTGCAAACTATATATACATGTCTAAGGTAATTGTAATAAAATAATGTTAATTTATATTTTTAATATTGTGTGACACAATTTTAAGAGAAAATTTATTAAATTTAAATAAAGTAATTCTATACAGTTTATTACATTGTTATTTGCTCTTATATACTTAAAATTTTAAATAATCAATTGAATTAATTTAAATCTTGGCTTCTTATTTTAAATTTTTATTTTTAGATTTTTAATTTCTTATTTATAATTAGTTTAGAATTTATATTTTTTTTTATATAGTCTTGACTTCCTATTTAAAATTTTGACAAATTATATTTTTTAATTTAGAAAATTTTTATGACAATTGAATTTTCTAAATTCCTATTTAGATATTTTTTTTGATATAGAAGTTTTTTGTTTATAACATAATGTAAAAAAGTGACATGTGACAATATTATACACAATTATTTGATAAATGACAAATAATTCTTTAATACTAATATTGAGACTGAAATTAATAATATAATAATTATGATTATTTTTAAAAAAGGTGACTAATTTACAAGAAATTCATAATGATTTCAACTTTTTTTTGAGAGAAATTAGTTTCATTAAATAAAAAAAAAGCTCAAGCTAAGAGTGTCTCATTAAAAAATCTTCCAAGCATAACCCATTGAGAAAAATCTTGGAAGGAAAAATAGTATACTCGAAAGCAAAAACAAGAAAAATAATTATAGAACCATACAAACTTCAAGGCAAATTAGCCAAAACAAGATCACGAATCCACAACGGAGATTCGTTCTCAAGGCAAATTCGTTCATTATCTAGTCTCAACTTGAACCTAGCTAAAAAATGAGTGATACCATTACAAGTTTTCCAAATAGCAATCAAACAATAAGAATGAAACAGACTAGTTAAAAAATGAATATCAACTAAAATAAGGCCACATTTAGAAAAAGATTCTCTACACAGAAGAGCCACACCATTAGCTGAGTCTTACATAATGACTTCAACTTGAAATGGTTTAAACATTTTTTTCAAGTTAAATATGAAATGATATATATATATATATATATATAAATTTAAATTGACTCAATTTTAATCTAACTTGTAAATAGACTTGAATAATTGAATCTAAATTATTAAAAATATTTAAAATTAAAATATTATTTTTTATTTAAAAAGTTAAAATTATATGCGATCTAACTTGATTTACTTTGAAACCTGAAAACAATTCAAATTTTTTTTCCTACATATGGACATAATAATTTGATTTTATTGCAACTCAAAGTGACTTAGTTTGAGCATGCCCCAAAAAGATGTTATTTAAAATTAATTCAATCTGAAAATAATTTTACCTGAATGTAATTTAATCGAGATCCATATAATTCAATCTATTTACCATGACTTCTTCTTCTTCTTCTTATTATTATTCAACTCACTTAGTTGCAATAAATAGCAAAAAAAAAAAACATTATTTATGCATATCGTGGTTACAAGAAAAAGAGGGTTGAATTTGAAACTCATAGGTCTCAAAAAGGAGAGGAAAATTAAATTTAAAACTCTTGTCTCAAAAAGGTGCACAACATAATTAATAAGACTAGAGTTTGAGTTACTCACTCTATTTCTTAATAGATATTATTTAAGATTTTTGCATACATATTAATAATTGTATTTAATAGATGTTATCATATAAGTATAAGATTTTATTACCATTAATTAATTATTTTCATAAATTATTGTGCACTCTAAAAAAAAATAATTATTATGAAACAGAGACAAATTAGAGTTGAAGAAAAATAATTAATATTTATAGATAATTATAAAACTTCAAGTATTATGAAACAAAAAATTCTTTTTAAAATGACATTTATTTTGAAACAAAAAGAGTAATACATAAAATTCAAAAGTAAAAACAAAATCTCTTATTTTTCTTTTTATACTATAATTAAATTTTTTAAAGGAGAATAGAGTTCATATCATTAACTAAGATCTGACCGGACATATATAAGCAACCAAGCAGACTAAAAACATAGAGATATTAGCCTGGAAGAATAAAATTTGACGTCACATATGGTAAAATAATGGTCTTTTTTTTTAAAAAAATTTTTTTTAATCAAAGGTGAAATAATGGTCAAGCTTTTGCTCAAAGCCAAGAAATGGAACGAAATTTCCTTTACAATGAATTATGCTGTAGCGTAATGGGAACAAAAGAGACGATAATTCTCTTGACTTTCTTTATTTTACTTTCTTTCTCCTAATTACTGGTTTCCTCCCAACTGTACATCTCTGACCTCTCCTAATATTATTTTCTCCTCTACTTCATATATTATCTTCAAGCAATAAGAGCTAGCAAAATAAAAGAAAGAGGGCTGAACCAAGCTAGCTGAAAGGGATGAGCAATAGAATAGCAGATAAGGCTCTTAGCAGCCTCGGCAAAGGCTTTGATTTAACGTCTGATTTTCGTCTAAAGTATTGCAAAGGCAAAGAAAGATTAGTTGTTCTTAACGAATCAGAAAAAAGAGAGATCATGGTTCCTGGTTTTGGAGCACTTAAAGGTGTCTCCATTGATATCAAGTGTGATAAGGGTGATCAAGTTCGATATAAATCCGATATCCTCGAGTTCCAACAGGTACTATTACTACTACCCTTTTCTTTTCTTCTTCGCCATTTTCTTTTTTCTGGGTTCCAACTCACAGCCTCTTTCTTGTTCATGATCTTGAATTCATGACTTGTGCAGATGTCTGAACTTTTCAACCAGAAATCATCCGTGCCTGGAAAAATCCCTTCCGGGTTATTTAATGCTATGTTTGGATTTGAAGGAGGTAGTTGGGCAGCTGATGCAGCTGACACCAAATATTTAGGCCTTGATGGCTACTTCATTGTTCTTTTTGATGTTCATATCGATCGGTATCCGCTGATTCTCTCCGATGAGGTCCTCAATGCAGTTCCATCCTCGTGGGATCCCTGCGCCATTGCAAGGTGATATAATTTTCTTTTCTACAAAAAATGTTTAATAAATTATTAATTTCAATCAAAATCAAATTAATAGAGAAAAGAAAAATAATTTAGTAAGGTCTTGCGCATTAATATTGACTTTGATCATTAAATTGAATCTTTCTTGTTCCTTTGGTTTGCTTGGTAGCTTTGAATTTAATTTGTTAGCTGGCTTTCTGATAAAAGGAAAAACAAAATTCCAAATTGACTTGGTCATCATATAAGGAAAGAACACTAGATGGTTATTAGTTACCATCAATGGTGGCGTTAGTATCAGCTGCAATATTTGATAACAGTTTATTGAAAAGCATGACTGCCAAATGATACATTTGAATTTGTCAGAAAGAGTACTAAAAATTGTCAAAATCCATTATCTTGACAATATCGAAAATTGATTTCCGAATGCATTCCAACTATAAAAATTTATAGCAAGTCTTAGTTTTTATTTTTTTTATCCTGAAAAAATTTATATCATGAAATGAACTGACAGATTTTGCATAAATAAATGTAGGGGAGTTTTCTAGCTTGCTTTTGACTATTTTTTTTTTCTAAAGCAAATTCCACACGATATAATTGTTAATTAATATTCTTTTTTTGTAAGAAACCACTGGCCATTTATAACCAGGCGGCCGTTTACCTTTCAAATTTCATCATCCTAGCTAGTTGACTTCCACATGAAACAATATGAAAAAAATAATAATTAAAAGAATGAAGAAATTTAGAACTGTACTCTTATGTTTGGGAGCACCTCTAATACGCAAAAGCTTTGGTATCAATAGTTGAGATTGAAGATAAAATTTTAACTAAAAAATTAAAGTTCTTTAAGTTTATGAATAATTTTTATTAAAAATAATAATTTCTGATTCGATTTAAATTAATTTAATTTAAATTCATACATTCTGATTTATTTATTATTTTTAGTTCCCACTCATATACACTTCATAAAATTTATTTATTTATTTATTTTTTTACTGTGAGATAATAAACTTTTATTTTATCCCAATATTTTGTTTCATCTAAAAAATAATGTTGTAACTTTCATTTTTTTGTTTAACCTTTATTTTTGTAATGAATTTTTTTTAGTGGAAATGAAAAAGCTAATAATTTCTAAATTTGATCAATTTACCTATTAAAAAAAATGTGTAAGATATTGAGCTAAGCCACCTGTGAGACAGACCAAGTCAATATAAAAGATAGGTGGACAAAGGTATCCATGACCAAGGTGCTAGCCATCTGCTGCTAGACACATTTACATTGCCATCATATAATTTAATTCCTTTTTTTTTTTTTTTAAAAGAGAAACTCTGTAAATCTTGGTTGACCAATAATTCATGATCAACAGAGTTAATGTGTTAGATTTAACCTAAAGTCAATAATATCAGCTCCATTAAAAAAGAGAATACAGCTACTTAGGCTAGTGATAATCAAGTTCATATGTTATGAATACATACTCCTGGATTTGATTTTGAAAGTAATTAGACACAAAATTTTTTCACACTTTATTTGTTTAGCATTTGAACTTTGAACCGTTCAATATATAATTCAGTGTCTTCTGTTCTGCAAGAAAAATTTCCATTGCATTAACTGCTATAGGGTGCATGGAAATTCAAATGTATTTTTCACATTAATTAGGTCAAACAATAGGAATTATGGACCAACTGATTAGTATTATTACGACGGTTCCTAGAACCTACTGCGTTGCTAACTGGAATTTTTGTCGAAACTTAGTCATTCGTTAGAAAAAAATTAACAAAGGGTCAGTCCGTATTTTGAAAGTTATTCCTGAAAAATATATTTACGCATATTGTGTATAGAAAAAGGGCAGAAAAGTTTACCGATAAAAGCATGTCCATATATATGATTCAGGTTCAATAGTCTTGTGCGGCTAGTTGCAATAGGTCCTTGGTAGAAAGTTAGGTCCAAATGTTGGTGGGTTGGTTTGGTGGACAAAATTGAAGGTTTGAACGTTTAAACCAAAGTTGATGTCATCTAATTTATAATGTTTGACAGATTCATTGAAAGATACGGAACTCATATTATTGTTGGGTTGAGCATTGGAGGACAAGACGTTGTCTTAGTCAGGCAAGGTAGATCTTCCAACTTGGGTCCATCCGACCTCAAGAAACATTTAAATGACCTTGGCGACCAATTATTTACTGGGACTTGCAATTTTTCCCCTAAATCTAAAGAGTACAAGCACAAGGTTAGTTTTTAGCTCCTCACTAGTACTTCATTATTCCTAAATATTTGATGTTTTTAATTTTTTTTCAAAATGTATCGCTTTAGAAAACTAATAAAATTTTAATTTTATTCAATTCTAATTTTTATCCTTATTAAGGGATAATTGATGTATTTAATTTGAGTATATTTATAAAAATGGATCATATAATCATTTTTTCTATAATGTAACCTAATTAATAGCTTCTTAATTTTTGTGCAACAACAATAAAACATCATATATTTAAGAATGAAAAAGAATAATAGCATACACTATGTGAGTGCATCCGCTTATTAAATCAATAAACTCTGTTATTTAATTTCAGGCACCTCAGGCATTCAATGTCTTTGATCCGCAACCTGTTACCTTCAATAGCTGCTCATCCATCAATGCAAAAGATGTAGGTTTTATCCTTGCAAAAGTAATTTTCATTTGAATTGAATTTTTTTTTTTGGGTTAATGAATTAATAAATTCTTTAGAAATTAGTAGTTGTGCTCATACAGCTATTGTGTAAATATTTGCCTTTTATATATGACAACAAAATTATTGGAAATCAAGAGTAAATTTTCTGAAACATAAAATTGTATAACACACACACACACACACATAAATATATATATATATATATATAGCACCTGTGACATCTTATTTATATTCACATCTGTCTAGAATAAATAAAAATATATCTTGCCTTGAATAATTTTAGATTATTTTAATATTAGACACTAAAAAAAGATAAAAAGAGTCATTTAAAAATTATAATGAACATCAAAATAAAGATTTTATTAAAAATTTATTATTTATTAGTCACTAAAATTACAGTGTTTAGTCTTATCAAAATGTGCAGGATCTATTAATTGTCATTATTTTAGTCTAATCACAATGTGCAGGATCTATTAATTATCAATATAACCACCATTCATTTATTTCCCAAACTTAGAAAGAATAACATTTTTTGGAAATGTAATCGCACTTCCTAAAATAAGAGTGACCTGATCTTAATTAATTAAAATAAGAGTGACCTGATCTTAATTAATTAACTCATTTCTATTCTAAAAAACAATAAAACTCAAACCAAAATAGTAATTTTTTTTTTTGCAGGGAATAACTGTGATATGTACTAAAAGAGGTGGAGATCTATCAGCTAACACTCATTGTGAGTGGCTTCTAACAGTTCCATCAATGCCAGATGCCATTCAATGTAACCTCATACCCATTACTTCTCTCCTTAATGGGGTTCCCGGCAGAGGTTTCTTATCACATGCTATCAACCTTTATCTTCGATGTAAGTTTTCCATTTCCTCCAGTTAATTATCAAAATCGTAAAAACAAAACAATAATAACAATAATTAGAAAATTAATTTTTTTAAAATTTGAACTCATAAATAAAAGCACGCCAACTTAACTCGATATCATGTTAACATATATAATTCAATCTAATTAAGAATCCAATAAATTGATAATGAGTTTATTGTATCTGCTCCCAGTATGAATTGTGATACAGTTCGTGTGGGCGATCTTTATAATTTCATATTTAAAATTTTATGTGATTGCAGATAAGCCTCCTATATCTGATTTACAATACTTTCTTGCTTTCCAATCGCACAAGATTTGGGCTCCTATTCACAATGACCTCCCACTAGGTCCAACCACAAACATGGCAAATCCTTCACCAGCCCTTCACTTCAATTTGATGGGTCCTAAACTATATGTAAACACCGCTCAGGTATCATCATCGTAACTTATCAAACTTCCCTACAAACTATTACCGGCCTAAGTGATCAAATACATGTTTCTTAATCTATAAGGTCCAAAGTTCAAATCTGACAGATCTCTCATCTCTTTTAAATATTGTTGATATATGGAAAGAAAATCAAATAATTATTTTTGTAAATATTTCTAAATACTACTTAGGTTATAGTCGGAAAAAGGCCTGTAACTGGAATGAGGTTCTATCTGGAAGGCATGAAAGGCAACAGGTTAGCCATACACCTTCAACATCTATCCAGCACTCCAACGATTCTCGAAAACAAGATAGATGACACGCTATTGTGGCGGGGATCAGAAGAGAGCAATGACTATGGATTCTTCGAAGCCATTTCGGGAAAAATGTATTCCCACATTTGCACAGCTCCCGTGAAATACAACCCAAGATGGACAACAAGAAAAGATGTAGCCTACATAGTTACAGGAGCACAACTACACAAAAAGAAACATGATTCCAAAAGCGTACTTCACCTTCGGCTATTGTATTCCAAGATCTCAGGTTGTCTTATAGCGCAGTCGCATTGGGTTCAGGCTTCCTCCGAATTTTCCCACAAGTCGTCAGGCCTGTTCTCCGCCTTGAGCACGACGATGTCAGGAAATGCAGTGAAGGAGAAAGCGCAGGCGCCGGTGGTGGTGGACTCTAGTGTATTCCCATCAGGGCCTCCTATTGCTGTGCAAAGGCAGAAGCTGTTGAAATATGTAGACATGTCACAGCTGTGTAGGGGGCCTCAGGATGGTCCTGGACATTGGTTGGTGACTGGGGCTAGGCTGGACTTGGAAAGAGGTAAAATATGCCTGCAGGTTAAGTTCTCCTTATTAATGTGTGCTCATGAAAATAGAATTTCTTAACGCACTGTGAGTTTTTTATGTTTTTTTCAACTGTACTTATATACATATACCATAGGCCAAGTCTCAATGCTACGCACAGAATAGTGTACAGAGGGCCGTGGCTTTGAGAGGAGTTGATGAAAATTATTTTGTTCTTGAATTCTTAATTATGAATATTAGTATATGAAAAGTTAATCAGCATGTTTTGGACAATTAATTAATTATGAATATATAGTGTACGAAAAGTTAATCAGCAAGATTTGGTCAATTAATTAATTATGAATATTTACTCCCTTCATTTCACAATATCTGTCTTTTTAAGGTTGTGCACTAAAATTAAAAAATAATTAATTAAAAATAATTTCAATTGATATTGACTAATATACTCTTATTTGTCTTTAACTAAAACTCTATATTAACACTAATAAGAAAATATTTAATTAGAAGAAAGATGAGAAATGATAATAAGGATAAATTTGAAAAAACAAGCCATTGGTATTACATTGATAATGTAGAATGAATGATATTTGAAGCAATTTTTTTTTCTAAAACAATAAATATTGTAAAATGAAGAGAGTAGTATACATAAAAGTTGATCGAACATGTTTTGGTCAATTAATAATTATGAATATTTAGTATATCTTCAGTTGGATAGGGGTTGGTTAAAAAAATTCATTGGCTGGTAGTTGACAGTTAAAATATCAAAATTAAGATCTCACTTTCCGTTTAGTTGATATGTAATATTAATAAATTAATATTTTTTTATTTAATTGATCTATATTATTTTTAGTTTATACATTTTTTTAGAGAATTTTTTATAGTGTTTTCAAAACTGAATCAAATCGGCTGACTAGACCGGTAAAATAAAAAATTGGCCAATGATCTAGTTTAGTTCAGTTTAAAAAATCCGACACTCAAAAAATTGATCAAAATAAAAAATCCGATGAAAACCAAAAAATTGCCTCAAACCAAAAATCGGATCAAACCGATTCAACCTAAAATTCATTATTTTGCGAAATTTAAAATTTTTAAAATTACACTATTTTATTCAAAATTGAGATTTTAAAAGTAGAGTTTGTTGCTTTATTTATATTTTGTTAATTTTTAAAATATTTTAGGTGTTATTTATATATTGTTTAAAAAAATTAAGAAAAGACCTTATTAAATCGGACTAGTTGAACTAATCGTATGAGCCAAGTTGAAAACCAGCCAGCTGATCAGTTCGAACTCTGGTATGATTTGAAAAACATTGGTTATTTATTACGTTAGATAATTTATTATAATAAATAAAAGAAAATTTTATATTTGGATACTAAATGTTATAATAAATAAGTTTTAGCATATTAAAATTTTAAAAATAAGTTTTAGAATATATATATATATATATATATATATATATATATATATATATATATATATATATATATATATGTTTTGTTATAAAAATTAAGTTAAATAATTTTTGTTATATTTCAAACTATTATTTTAGTCATTAGTATTTTTAAAATTTTAATATGATTAAAATTAATTTAAAATACAATAATAATTATAATATAATTTTTATATTTAAAAAAATTTTAAGTGTTATTTTTTTTCAAAAGAAAATAAAAATTCTTCTATAATTAATTGATATATAAAATTTTAATATATTATAAATTTCATATTATAAAATTATAATAATATTTTTATCACCACATTTCGTGAACTAATTACTGATAATTTATACTCTCTTTGTTCCACTCTATTAGTCATTTAACAAAATATAATTTGTTTCACTTTAAGTGATGTTTTTAGATTATCAAAAAGAATTAAACTCTTTTTTTTTTTCAACTTACTCACGTCTTGATATTGCTGTAGGATTTCTCTTATTAAAGAAACTTTTTCAACTTTACCTAATTTTTGTTTCTCTTTCCAATATGAATTGCTAACAAATAGTAGTTCAGTTTTGCATCATAATGCAAAAAATTATGCATATATATATATATATATATATATATATATATATATATATATATATATATATATATATATATATATATATATATAAAATAGAGAGAGATAAAATATTTTTATTAAAAAAAAAAACAATATATATAAAAATTTATATAAAC
>CATIWR010201712.1:0-20350 GCA_949677035.1 Omphalea diandra | reverse complement strand
AAAACACTTGAGTAAGGTTTTGTGTTAGCCTAGAAAACACTTTATTGTAAGGTTGTGTGTTAGCCATTAAAACACAAGTTGTAGTAAGTTGGGTGTGAGCTTGAAAAACACCATTGAATTAGTAAAATAACCAATTGAGTGATTGGGGAGTGGATGTAGGGATTGTTTTGCCCGAACCACTATAAAATCTTTGTCTCCTTGCAATTCTTTCTTCTTCTCTTTATCTTTAGTTTAAATTTTTAAACACCAATTCAACCCCCCTTCTTGGTGCCTAGGGACAACAGTTACATGTGTTCATTTAACGTGTGTTTAATATGTGTACCTATATGTATTTAAATGACATGATAATTAGGTATTTTAGATGAGTTTTAAATGTCTAGAGTTGGTATTTGAAGTTTCTTGGAGGAAGGAATGAAGAGTTAGAAGCAAAACTTTCATAAGTTCTATGCTTTAAAAAAGGCACTTTTGTGGACTTTAGAAGCATTTTTGGGTACCTATTTTTATTAGAAATTAATTATTAAACATTAAGGAAGGATATTGATGCAATAAAATGCATGAAAAGTAAAAATAACTTTTTGCAATAAAACCTCAATTGGTAGCTAAAAGTGCTTAATTTTATTAAACAAGCTAGCACATCCAAAATGGTCATTGTGCACCTTTCTAACCGCCTTACCAGTTTTTGCTTATTTTCACAACTAAATGTTGAATTTCTTCAGTTTTTATTAGTCCAAAACTCACCTAAATGATTCCAAAATATTTCCTCTATCCATGGCCACCAAATCAAGTTAGGAGAATCAAGTTTGCTCATCCATCTTTTTTCATCTTTCAAGCAATTTGGTGACTTTCTCCTACTTATTTTATGTAAGTTATAATCTGTCAAATTTCTTGTATATTCGTTCTATGCTTGAATGAGTGTGTTTATAGTGTTTTTAAACTTGATGGTGACGGAAGAGATGAAGTTTGGTGTTAGCATGGATTGAAAAGTGATGTCGTTAAAAGGAGTTTTAGATGTACTTGTAAAGTATGGGCTGATCTTCTTAGTTCTTCATGTTTGATGATTTATTACATGATTATTAGTGTTTTAATATTCTTATTTGAGAATGAAATTAAGCTTGAATAGTGGTTTACACTTTAGTTGCTCTAAAGGCAAAGTCAATGTCTTAATAAACCTTATAAGTTTTCTTACATAACTAGCTTGATTTTGCAAGGAAGATTGACATTAAATGAGTTTCTTTGACTTTGTTTGATATTTTAGACTTAGGATTGGTGATGTATATATAATGGAAAAGAGTGTGCTTCACCTATTTAGGGTAGAGATGAGCATTGACATGTTAATGAAAGTTAAGTGATTTCATTTACAAATGGACTTAGTTTGATTGATATATGTGTAATTGCTAGGTGCTATTAAAGATTGTGATATTGATCAAGACAAGTAGGATTTGTGCATTTTAGGAAAGAGATATAACTTAAAGTGAGTATATAGTCCTAAAACTCCTGAACTAACCTTATGTTTTCATAGCTTAACATTCATGCATCATGCAAACTATGTTCCAATGTAATTAATGTTTAATGTATAAGTTATGATTATGATCAAGTATATATTTAGATGCATATGTAAATATGAATTTTTATGTTTATAAATGACTTAAGATATATGTTTAATCCTATATGCATTGATTATGATGATGATATGTGAAACCAATGATATTGTTTATGTGTGTTGGTAATCCTAAGGATGATGTGGAGATTTTATTGATACATGGCTAGTTATGTTTGGATTGATAATGTGATATATTGATAGTGTTAAATGAAATGAATGCATACATGACACGACTTATGAAGAAACTATCCCGTGTAATCAAATGACGAAGCTGGTGAGGTAACTCTCTTACGAGAAATGAAACGTTAAGTCGTTGATGAGGAAACTCTCCCAAAGTAAGGATTGGCTTGTAGGAAGGAGAGGAAGTCTTCCACATTACCTTAAGTAAGGTTTCCCTCATGGACTTAAAATGCCTTAATTGCTTATATAATATATGACTATGTGAATGAAAGGTTTTAATTACTTATATTGCTTACTTGTATATATATAATATTTTGATGTCTGATGTTTTAGCTTGAGGAGGGTATAAATTTATCTATTCATTGAGTATGAAAGACTCACCCAAACTAGTTGACTTTTACATGTTCTATACATGAGGCTTAGGACAATGAGGACTATGATCTCACCATGTTTGAATTTGTTTAAGGACGTATATATGTATATATTGTGAACCTTATTGTATTAAAACTTATGGACCTGTATAAATTCTTGGTAATAGCACTAATTGGTAAGCTTGTATTCATATTTTATGGGAGGATATCCTTTATTTAAATGATATAAAATGAGTTATATAAGTTATGTATAATTTATATATGATGGTGATGCATATGAAATGGATATAGGCTTGATGAATAAACATCCCCATTTATAGGTGGCTTATATATTTAAGATTAATGATTTTATGAAATGATTTTAAACAAATAAACTTGCTAGTTATTTCAAGACCTTAGGTCACTTAAGCACCTAGTGTTAGCACAACCTAAAGGCGAGTCATGACACTTGTGTGTGAAATAATATGGACATATCAGTTGTTAAAGGAAATAGACCTTAAAGCTTCAATACCAGCAAAACTATCGTGCGATACTAAGGTGCTCTTCATATTATAAGTAACCCTATAACAAATTATGATATCTAGACATGTGAAAATTGGAGAACAACTGGGACATATTTTCACAAAAGCTCTCAATGGGCCTCAAATTAATTATATTTCTAACAAGCTAGGCACAATTGGCATTTATGCTATAGCTTGAGGGAGATTGTTACAGTTGTAGATATTATAGATATTTATACTTAATTAGGGGCTAAATAGATGATTCCTAATTAGGAAGTCTTCCATATTAGTATCTTCATATTGTGTAGATATATGTTATTCATATGAATAAAATCATCTAATTCCTCAACTTCTACATTAATGAAAGCTTGCCTTCAATTACTTTCACATTTTCAATCTTTTTGCATTAGAATTCACACCTAATTTTGTCTGTACAAATATTAAGGAGTGATAATGTCAAAGAATATTTTTCTAATCCTTTTTAGATCTATGTGAATTAGAATGAGATTCTTATCAATCATCATGCATTGACACTCCATCTCAAAATGGAGTGGCCAAGAGAAAAATAGACATCTTGAAACAACTAGGGCTCTTCTATTTCAAATGCATGTTCCAAAAATAGTTTTGGGCTGATATTGTATCTACAACTTATTTTTTTTATTAATTACATCCCCTCTATTATTCTTCATGATCAAACTTCGTATAAAATTTTGTTCCCAATTAGTTTATGTTTTCTGTTGAGCCTCGTATTTTTGGTTGTTCTTGCTTTGTTAGTGATATTCGTCTTTATGTTTCCAAAATGGACCTTAAGTCATTGAAATGTGTTTTCCTGGGCTATTATTGTCCCTAAAAAAGGTATAGGCATTACCCTTCTCTTCTAAACAGGTATCTTGTGTAAATTGATGTTACATTCTGTGAACATTGTTCTTTTTTCCTATTATATATGTTCTTATGAATACCCAAGAGGATGATGATCTACTCATTTATCATGTTACCTATCATGTCTCTAAACCTCAATCAACACCATGCCCTCCACCTATTACTCAAGTTTATTCTTGAAGGCCTCATCCCTATGTGATCAGTTCAACACTAGTTTTTCTATGTCATCAAATCCATCATCCAGTGACCTTGATCACTACTCTTTGAAAAGGTAAATGTAAGTGCACTTATCCTATTTCTTCTTTTGTTACATATGATCATTTATTTCTATTTATTATTATTTTGTTGCATCTCTTGACTCTGTAATGATTCCCAATTCTATTCACCAAGCCTTATCCCATCCTAATTGACACAATGCTGTGATAGAGAAATAAATGTTTGAATAGCCAATGGTATTTAGGATCTTGTAAACTTACCTACTGATAAGACAGTTGCTTGATGTAAATGAGTCTTCATGGCCAAATTTAATTTTGATGGCATGGTAGCACATCTAAAAGCTCGTCTGGTAATTAAAGGCTACGTATAATTATATGATGTAGATTATTTTGACTCTTTTTCTCCAGTGGCCAAATTGACCTCAATCAGGTTATTCATCTCCATGGCAGCAACATATGATTGGCCTTTTGACTAGCTTAATGTAAAAAAATGCCTTTTTACATAGCGACCTTCAAGAGAAAGTATATATGAAGCAACCACTTAGGTTTATTGCTCATAAGGAGTATGGGAAGACTTTTCATCTTTGAAAATCACTATATGGGCTAAAACAAAGTCCTTGTGATTGGTTTGGGAAATTTAGTCAAGCAATACAGAGGTTTGAACTGAGTAAAAGCAAGTTTGATCATATAATATTGCACAAGCAGTCGACATCCGGTATCATTCTACTTATGTATGTATATGTTATTGTCACCATGGGTAGTGATGCTCAAGGAATTCCATCCTTGAAATACTAAAGATTTTAGGATATTAAAGTACTTTTTGGGAATTAAGGTCTCACGGAATGGGAAAAAACATTTTCTTATCTTAGAAATGGACTTATTGATGAAGATTGAAAAATTAGGAGCGAAACCATGCAATACTCCAATGTTTCCAAATCAAAAACTTATAAAAGAAGGAGGTGCTTTTGACAATCTTGAATGATATAAGAGATTGGTTGGAAAACTAAACTATCCCACAGCGACTCATTATGATATTATTTATTAGATTAGTTTTGAAAGTCAGTTTATATCATCTCCAACAAATACATCATTAGGCAGCCTTAGAACAAATTTTATGTTATTTGAAGGGAGCTCACAGATAATGGATTATGTATCAAAATCATGGTCATAATAATATTGAGTGTTTTTCAAATACAGATTAGGCAGGATCCAAGATTGACCAAAGGTCTACTACTGGTTGTAGTGTTTTTGTTGTTGGCAAATTGATTTCATGGAAAAGTAAGAAGCAAAGTATTGCATCATGGTCTAGTGTTGAATCAAATTATAGAGCAATAGCTCAATCTATCTACAAAGTTGTGAATTTTTCAACTCCTAACTGAGGTTGGTTTCAAGGTGTCAATTCTAGTAAGGCCATGAGATAACCAAGCAGCTATGCATATTACCTAAAATCCAGTGTTTCATGAATGAACTAAACACATTGAGATATTGTTGTTTGGCTTGGAAAAAAATACAACAAAACTTGATTTTTATAGCATATGTGAAGATGGGAGAACAACTCAGAAATATTTGTACAAAAGCTCATCATGGTAATTGGGTATTTTACATATGCAAGCTAGGCATGATTGACATTTATGCTTCAGCTTGAGGAGGAGGTTACAAGATTTGTATTATAGCCTAAACTATTGGAGTAGCTCGATTATAGGGATTGCGAGATTCTTTCCTAGTGTTATATATATATATATATATATTCTCTTAATTATATATAAGAAACTTCCTTTCATACACACATGCACAAGGGTAGATAAAGATCATATCAACTAATTCAACTGGATGAATCCTATTACGCAATGGAGATATAAATAAGATTTCAAGTAATACCTATAAGCCCACAAGCCCACTTAGATTGGAATAAGTGGTTATGTAAAGGTAAGGTACATTACACTGTTGGTAGTTAACTTAATCTAAGAACTCCTTAACAGCTTGTTTTGTGTCAAAATGAAAATGCATTTTGAAAGTTAGGATATTCAAGTAATAAAAAGTTAGTGTGGAAAATAAAGAGGGAAATATAGGATACATTGACATGGTTAGCAAGAGTAAGGGCAAAGACGTAAATAAAAAGAGTGGTAATAAAGGAAGCCATTATGCCTTCTAAAGTGGAGATGAATTGATGTTCCACTTGTGACAACATCAAAAGAGGTATATGCAAGGAAAGACAACTGAAAAGAAGAAAAAGACAAGAGAGTCAAAAACTACTAGGTTTTGGAATGACTTTTGTTCTTATCATTAAGGTAAAAACTAAAATGGTAGTTCCATTTATGACAACATCAATAGAGGTATATGCAAGGAATACCAGTTGAAAAGAAGAAAAAGATGAAAGTTAAAAGCTACTAAGTTATGGAATGACTTGTTGTCACCATAAAGGCAAAAACTAAAACAACATCTAGGTCTCAAGGGTTGGTTTGCTTTTGTTTTCAGTATAGGAACAACTTAGTTCATTTTTATTGCCACCTTCTAATGCTCCATTGGGAAAAGTTTAATGTCTATCAAGGAATTTATTGCCAACTCAACTCAATTAAACCTTAATCTCAAATTAATTAGGATCAACTATATGAATTCACTTTTTTCACTTAAAGTGACGTTGGACCACATCATTAAAAAGATATAAAGCCTCTAAGTTATTTTGAATTACTCTATTTCATGTGAGTTTTGGTCTACCCATCCCCTTCTTATCTTTGCCTAATGGGTTATATTCTTTTTTACTAATGCATCTAAAGGCCTACAACTCACTTGTTCAAAACACTTCAATCTATCTTCCCTCAACTTATCTATTATCGAGGCAACTCCAACTCTATCCCATAATACACTCATTGTGGACTCTAGTATGACCACACATCCATCTGAGCATTCTCATTTCCACTACACTAATCTTGAAAACTTGTTGCGCCTTTATTGTGCAACACTCATTCCTATACATTATAGCCAATCATATCGCAGTGCAAGAAAATTTTCCTTTTAGCTTATGTGAAATCTAACGATAGACCCAATGTATTTCTCTATTTTGTCCATCCCGCTCTAATCTGATGGGCAATATCATCCTTACAAACCTCATTTTCCTGCAAGCTTAAGCCTAAGTATTTGAAGTGTGTGCTTTGAGTATATCTATTCTCTCTAATCGCTAACTATTCTCCTATATTGCCAACTATTCTACTTAAATGCCTAAAAAGAACAAACACCAAAAATTGCATCTTTAATGGTATAATATTGTCTAATTGTACATGTATAAACATTTGCATGGAATTGCACAATTTTCATAAGGTTTCCAGAGAAGAAGAGAACAGGCTATGCTACTAGAACATAACTAGAAGCACTTGGAAAACAATAGCAGTGTCGCTACTCCTACACTAACCAACAATTTCGTCACAATGGCTTGAACTCACCTCAGATTTCTTCCTTAAACTCGTTGCAATTATTAAACCTATTAGCAATTGTTCTTCATCCTTCTGATCTCCTCATTTTTGTGACCAATAAAGGAATCCTAGCAATGATTAGGAAGATGAGGTTCAGTCTTCATCATGCTTATGAGACACGATATGTGCTGGCTACTATTTAACTGATACCTTGATCGTATATAAACTTGATAATAGAAACATCAATAAGCTTGATGCTACCAATTCTTTAGTCACAAACTATATGTGGTCCCACTAATTTGTTATCATACATTTATAAATTATAATAAGAAAACTAAAGCATAGTGTTGTTGTAGCAGTTAAGGGCTTAAAACCATCTCAGCAAATGTTACCTGAGCGAAAATTCGAATGTCCAAGTGTCATCTCATCTTTGTTTAGTAGATTTTATAATATTTAGAGAGATGTTGAAATTCAAAAACCCATGCTGTTACTAAGAAATGGATATTCAGGTGAAGTTCTGTGCTTCCATGTAACTCGACAAATAACATCAGATGCAAGACTAGATACTAAAATAGGTCTCAAATAATCGAATATAGAATGGTAAGCTTAAAAAGCTTTAAGAAGGAAAGAAAAGGAGAAAAGAAGGAAGAAAAATGGGTAGTAGGAGGATGCACCTTAATCTCCTGGATTTCCATCAATTTGCACATAAAGATCCCGTGCAGTTTCAACAGTACCCAAGTGAGGATAACTCCACACCCTGCTTCACATTGGGGTGAATTTGGCTGCTACTGTAAACAATCTAAGAAATATCACCAAGTTGTTTAGAAGACCCAAAAAAAAAAAACATCATAGCAATAAACAGTTGCGATGTTGGACAAAGCTTAACTTTAGGAGATGCCATTATAAGAAGCCAATGTGCCACTAGCCCTCATAGTAGTAATGCAAATGTTAAACTCCCATGGAGCATTTATTACATCAAAAGCATCCAGTTTTGCATACAAATCTTATTACATATAATAATGTCAAACTTTTGTTATAATAAATCCACAACAAACCAAACTACATCATTTGTTAGATAATTAGATATCAGGATACGCAGAATATGAAACCAAGAATGCATTGTTCAATACGTTTTATGATATAGCTGATCCCCGATAGATCACATATACAAATTTTCCAAAAAGGAAAACCTAAGAGTAAATGACAAAATAAGATTACTGATCAATTTAGAAATAAATTTTTTTCCACCTTGGCTGAGATTTTTTACCACTACCCTTAATAAACTTGAAGAAGGCCACGAAGAATGCATTAGTGACAAAAACAAAGTGATACCTTCTTAGAGACAAAAACGATGTGCTACCTTCATACACTTGATAAAATGCACATTGTGTAAGTGAATTTATTGTTCTGAATAGTTATGATATTCTAAGAGGAGTGTCCTTGACTACCTAAACATGTGAATTATGCTTATGCATTAAAAGTTCATTTAATGAGAGCTTTGTCACAAACATTATGAAAACATAGATGAGAAGGCAAAAATTTTTTTTTTTTTTTCTGTTCTCTTTCTCATGAATGATAATGCACCATTTAATAATCTAGTCATGACAGCAGTACTTATCCTAAAAATGCATGTGGGAGAAATATGTTACATTTTTCCAGAAAGGGGGAAAAAAACTGTTTAAAATGCCTACTTGAATGTAGGATGTCTATCGGTTAGTTTGGTTAGATTTTGAGCAAAATTGAATTAATTGAATTTTAAATTTATAAAAATGAAATTAAATTGAATTGAATTTTATTCAATTTACTTGATTTGGATTTGTTTGAATTGAATTTTTTAAAAAATATATATTTTTTGAAAAATTTTAATATAAATTATATTATTTTGAGTATACAAATAAAACTTATTATATATTAATTATACAAGTATATATAAAGTAAATTTAATTAATCAAAATTTTTTAAAGAAAAAAAAACTGAATTAATTTTTAGATTTATCAAATCAAACTGAATAGAACCGAAACAGTCGGTTGGGTTATATTTTTGGGTCAAACCGGATAGTGGACAGCCAAGCCAGCATGATAAGATTTACAGAAGTTTAGACTCTATTACACAATGAGCTCAGAGAACTGAGGAAATGAACATCTTCTACACTATATAAAAAGGAATAGTTAGTAGATGCAGGTGATATGCAAAAACAGTATGTTGCCAAGTGGCACCTCTTTATGGAATATAGTAATTTAGATTAGCTACATTCCTGACAGAGATGACGCTTTACCACTGGGCTGTGACCTCAAAGGCAAAATGGCATGTTGACTTTACTTCTTGTTCTGATGTCCATAACATGAAATGCGTGATTGCTGAACAATTATCACATGGCTAAACATTTAGAGAGAGAGAAGAAAAAGAAAGAGAACATGCTTTATCAATCCATCCAAGTCCTCTACTGAGAGGGGGCACTCCCTGCCTAAGCCATTAATTATAAGGTCTTCAGCTGTCTCAGTTACTCGCACAGCAACTGCTACAGATCTTAGATGATGTTAAACCACAATGAAGTATGCAGCTTCACATTTTTCCTGAAACAAACGAGGAAGCAATTGTACAATTGTAGAATTACACTTTCAAACAGGAAAGGATATGTAATCCACTCTAAAATTTGTTGATCTGCAGTGAGATATTTGGAATTAGCAAAAACGGAAAATCTTATTTTGCAAGAAAGTAATTTTATCTTGAAAATTTTCGGAAAGACTAAAACCTTCACCACAAGTAAATACGCCCTGAATGCATGTGAGCAATTCCCCTCAATCTCAACTAATGGATATTGGGTCCAGCATCCCGTCCAACAGTTAATAAGCAGTTATTATGAACAAAGATAATTAAAGAAGAAAACGTTCTTCTAACTAATATAACACAAAAGAAAAGAACAATGCTCTATGGATATTTCTTTACAAATGTGTGGATTTAGACCATGAAAATGGACAACTTACAACTCCCATATCTTGTCCCATGGTTAGTTATCCAATTTAACAAACCAGCAAAAAAAATTTGGGATGCAATCAAAAGATTGAGTTTTCTCGACTCGTTTTACTATTGCTCATTGGTATCAGAGCATGCTAAATTGTTTCCTAGAATGAAAACACGAATAATAATCTATTCGTTGTGGATTTTGGGCATTTAGATGTTCTATATTCCTTTAAAAAATGCACTACATTCTGCTCAAAATTCCATATCTAATGAATTACATAAAATTAATCCATTAAATTTGACATGAATATAGTAAATTGTGCTAGAAACTTGTTGTTAAAATATGGACAAGTTCTCTGTGGATTGTGAGAAATTGAAGTTTGAATCTCCTGGAGCATAATCTTCTGCATTTTATATACTGGAAATATTGCAATAAATGTGGTATGTTAGGAAAGTACTTGATTTTGATTTGTTTAAACAAAGTTGTGATGTAATGAATTTTGGTAAATTATCCCACTAATCACTGAACTATTATCAAAATCTTATTATAGTCAACAAAGATCAATTTTATTCCGTTAAGTTACTTAATTAAAATTATTCTTTCGGTTAACAAAATCAAACCAAATTAAGGATCTCATAATTGCAAAAGACCTATAAAACAAATAACAGAAATATGCTAATTCAATTTCAGTTCCACATAATTATGAAATAAATATATCAATATTATTTATCACCTAAGTAATTTAGTGATCTAAGATCTTTAATTTAGCAGAATTATGTTAATTGAAACAATAATCATATTTATGTGATATAATTGAATATGATCAAATTTTAGTACACAATAAAATTTTGGTCATAATTTAGTGACTGTTTCGGTGTTAATTACCCATGAATTTTGAAGGCGAAATCTAAAAGAAAAATTTTAATTCTGGGTTCAAGAATAAGATGAACATTGACTCATCCAAATCTCACTCTCTCACTACTGTGTGTAGCCCAAACTCAATGTTCCAGTCTATTTATGGGGAAAATAGACGTAGAACACCCAAAAATGAGGGAGTATCTGAAAACCAGTTGCTGGAAAAATACCCTAAGGTGGTACGTGTTCCACACGTGCTTGTAATTGTGAGTGGAATTAGTTCCAAATAGTAACAGTTGACATTGGAGAAGGTTGACACGAGGCAATACTATTGGTCCATGCTAGCAAAGACATGTCAAGACCCGTAACCTAGGTCAGACATGTGACACGTTGAAATTCGCCCACAAAATCTATTTTTCACACATAAGAGCCACGTGGCAAGCTGCTGAGCTGCCATAAGACAAGTTAACTGCCAACTATTGAACCAGTCAACAGTCAGCAAGTGACAACTGCAAGCGTGTGGGCATGTACGGATTGCACCGATGTCGAATATTGCTGCTGCTACCACGATCCGACTCCAAATTTAATTTTAAAATTATTAGTGATTTAAAATTAATTGTTCAGGTACCAGAATTATTTATTTTGAATTTTTCTTTAAAAACAAAGAAAATTAGAGGAAAATTATTTCTAGTGTTTACACATTTTGAAAAATTTTGGACAAGTTTAAGTTCGTGCAATATATTTTGTGGAAATAACCATATTGATGATACTGTTTTCTTGAATATATTGTTAGATATTTTAGTAATATGATTATTAAAATTCTAATTTATTCTTTAAAAAATAATACTAAAGAAAATTAATTAAGTTGTTATGCTTCATTATGATGAATGATTATGATTAATTCTTAATTATTATAATGAAATTAACGTTTATCATCAATTATTTTGATTAATTGAGACATGTTCTTAATTATTTATCTGATAAGTATCTAATAATTTCACATTCGTTCATAATATATTTTATTTTCTTAATTTAGTTAAGAAAATTTTAAATCCTATAAATATTCACTCATGAGTTTTGAGCATAAAAAAAATGAAATGAGAAAAAGAATTTGTTAAAATAGGATGGTACTCGGGGAAAATTGTTTTCTCAAGCTATAAAGGTTAGCCATTAGATACAAAGGTTTATTTTTATTTGAAATTTTGTGATTAAAAATTTTTCAGTTTATTTTTTCCACACTGCTAGGCGTATAAATAAATTTTTGGACATTATTGTCGAATATTCATACTTGTTTTGAGAAGTATAGCTAATTAGTGGTGAACTATCTAAAGGAACACAAGATGAGAAATTTGATATTTCACATAAGGTTGTGGAATCCTTGAAATAATATGATTAGTATTATATGACTAGTCATTGAGATATGTTGATTGTAAATATTCTACTATGGATAGTACGAATGTAGTACCTAATAAAGTTGACTAGCATTAATATTCTTTGTGAATATTACATAAGGTATATTTATTTAATTAGTGCAACAAGTTTGCATAAATAAATGTATATTAAAATGGTGGAATCTAAGATATAATTTTTAGTGAATTATCTTAGTAATGAATTTTTCATAACAAGATAAATTAATTGTAATTAAAAATATGGATCCTGGACAATGGTTGGAAATATGGTGAATTTTTGACTTTATAACATATGATTAATTATTTTTAATTTATTTTTGTTGGGAAAAATGATTGTGCAGTTTGGCTTTAATTAAGTGCATGATATGTCTTAGTAGAAATTTCATTTCATGATGGCTTATACTGTATGAGAAATTTATTATGCGTAACACAAATTTAATGAAATAATTGAGAGAATTGAAGGGTGATAATCTAATAAGTTTTCAGAAGAAAGAGATAGTTGAATATGTTAAACATATCATGAAAGAGTTTGTTAAAAGGAATATTGTCTAGCATGACAAAGATTGAAAAGATTGTAATGTCTTAAAATGATGAACTTTGTTGCATGCATTACAATACTTAGAATTATTGAAAATTATACTATGTCAGGTTTATAAATTATAAAGACATAATGAGATGTTCAATTTAAATAAAATTTAATAAAACTTCGATCACTGCGTTGATAATAGTGAGACAAGGTTAAGTACCTATGAAATAAGTCTTGACTATGATAAGAGTTACCATCTAGTGAAAATGTTAAATATAATTAGTGACCTTAAGTAATGATTAATGATCTTGAGTATGTTATGCTCTAAGTTATGAACATAAAGCTCATGTTGTTCGATTTTAACATGATATTAGGAGCACATGTAGGTGCACCTAATTTAGTTAGAAGAAGATAACATTATGATAATCTAAATGTTGTTACTATCCAGAATATGACTAGTTCTAGCTTAAAAGAAGCTTCAAGCATTAAATATGAATTTCAATGTGAGTACTCTAACAGGATCATAGTAACCTAAAAAAAAATAATATAAAAATTCTAAGAACAATTGGCGTGAAAAAGTATATCGTCAAAGAAAAGGCAAAGGTCCTTTATAAATGAATTGAAAGCTAAAGGGAAGGGCAAAGGTTCTACAAAGAATGAGGAAGAATCTTGTGTTTCCTTCCAAGAAGGATAAATTAGAAGCTTAGTGCTATAATTGTGAATTTTGTTAGTGTAAGATATACTATGTGCGCATTAACTTATACGTTAAAAGAGTTGAATGGACCATGTGATTTTGTTTTATTTGTGATTGATCTCTTATCCTAGAAGCTACCTTGCTTGCTCGAAAAATTCAACATAAACAAGTTTCTATCTTGATTCTTCTTAAATTTAGCTTTAAGTAAACATTCATGATATTAGTGTATTGTTGGATGGTTTATTGTACGAAACATTGAACATATTTCATGTGGCAGCATTTGTTGTTACAAGTTTTCACTAAATCACATCTTCTAATGATGAGTGTGTTTGGGAAATTATCAAGCAATGGAGAATGGATGGATTAATTAAGGACAGCTTGTGGGTCCAATTGAGGAAAATTAATCTATCAAAGTGTGAAAATTCCCTAATAAAAAATGATAAGGAAACAATTTGACAAAGTAATTAGAGCTATTCTTTCATTGTTGCTAATCCATCAAGACATGTATAACATGGTGATTATAAAGTGGAGACATAACATGTGTTCTCATAGTAGGTGATTGCACATCTATTAGTCATATATTTGATTTCTCTTAAGCCTAAAGTGTTATAATTTTTTAGAGAATATGTCAGCTAAATGAGAAATTGATAAGACATATTAACATATTATTTGTAAATAATTTAAGTAGTTGTCTAAATATTTTAATTGATTCTATGATGAAATTTGTGAATACACAATTGACCCATTCTTGAAAATCCACAACAAAATAATGTTGCGGGAAAAATGTTAAGGTTCTTATAAGAATGATTACGTCTATGAAAGTATCTTCTGCTAAACCTAGTATCTCTATATCTTGTTAAGACCACTAATCATATTCATAGTACTTTTTGCATTTAAAAGTTCATATATGAACAGACTAGTGGGAGTGTAACAAGTTTGGATCCCAAATACGCACTTTCCTTGAAAAGGGCAGGATATGTCGAGAGAGCAATTAAATACACTTTATTCGAGTGGGAGCAAATTAATAAATGAAGAATTGGTTTCACATGAGTTTCAGTTGCAACTTATTGTGACTTTATGATTCAATGTTTTTAAAATTGGATCGAAAACTGAACTAGTCGACTGACCAATAACTGAATTAATCAGCTAATCAGTTTCTAACTTGATCGATTCTATCGGTTTGATTTAGTAGGTCAACTCTAATAGATATAGATGTTACAAAATATACAACCTAATATACAACTTAATGATGAGAGTAATTATAGAGATTCTTGATTATAGGAGAAATTATATGATTCTTGATTATTCTTAATTTGCATACCTTCCAAATATGAACTACTCAACCTATATATATATATATATATATATATATATAGGTCTGTACCTACGAATAAAATCATCAAGAAATTAATTTTGTCTCTTTTTTTTTTTCACGGTATTAGAGCTGTAAAAGATTTGAAAAAGATTCTAGAAATTTTTTTTCTGCCCTAGTGAGCAGTGTTTGGATGTCCCTTTGAGTCATCCTTTTCAAGTGACCGGCTATTCTCATCACCATCAAAGACTAAACCGTCGCCTGCCCCTTCCCCTTAGTCATGTTTTCCAGTGTCGCCCCACTCTCTCTGGTGCTTCTGTCTGTCTGGTTATTTCAAAACTCATCATCAACAAGAAAGATTCTTTTGCCTCATTTTTTCGGTCCTATTTTGTTTTGTTTTGGCTACTGTTGAGTTTGGGTCTATCTTGATTCTACCTTGTTATTTTGATCTTGTATTGTGTTTTTATGGCTGACAATCAAAAGAATTTTATTGTGACTAATGTAATTCCTACGATGTCCAAAATCACAGAACATAAGTTAACTGGTTCAAAATTATTTAGATTGGTGTAAGACAGATACTCACCACGAGTAGTTTGATGCCTGCTTATTCTTGCAACTCAGGAATTCTATTGACACTAAGGTATTTAGTTTGATTAAACACTATATGTCAGAATTGATACTATATTTAGAATTTATGTATTGTAGAAAATGGAATATTTCACATATTTATGAAGTTTTTAAGGGTTTTTACCATGCTGAACAACAAAATCAATCTCTTCAAACCTATTTTGTGAATTTCAAAAAGGCTTATCAAGAACTAAATGTCTTATTACCTTTTAGTTCTAATGTCAAAGTCCATCAAAATCAATGAGAGCATATGACAACAACGAATTTTTTTTTTACTGGTCTTAATTCTCAATTTGAGATTGCTAAGTCCCATATTCTCTCCAGTGCTGAGATTTCCTCTCTGCACTAAGTCTTTACTAGAGTACTTCGCATGAATACCTGTGTTTTTATTCCTTCATCTATTCAGACTTTTAATGTTCTTGTCAATCATAATAATGGATCTAGAACTAGGTAGTCATACCGTAGGAGTAATAACAAAGGTGTGGGTATAGGTAATCAAAACAATTGGAATCAGGATGCGAGTAAAGTTGTATGTTATTACTATCATGAACCTGGTTATACCAACACGTGTTGAAAATTGCAAAATAAATCTCAGAAGTCTGGTAACACATCTAACTGATCCTCTAAGCATACTATTACAGTTTCTGCAAATGAATTTGCTAAGTTTACTTAGTACCACAACACATTAAAGAATTTATCCGATCTTGTCACTATCGTCATTGAGTCAGGTAAACCAAATACATGTCTTCTTTCCTCTTTCTCATAATGGTTCATTGGTTTTAATGTCACAGATCATATGACAAGTAATCCTAATCTCTTCTTCACTTTTCAACCACACACATCTCCTTCTAATGTTAATTTAGTCGATAGTTCTACTTCTTTTGTTCCTGGGTTTGGCAATGTTTATCCAACTAAGTTACCTAGATTTTCTTTCAATTCAATGTATGTGAGCAAACTTACTTGTATCCTCAATTGTTGTATCACATTTTTTCCTTATTATTGTCCTTTTTACAATCTTACGATGAGGAAGATTATTAGCAAAGGACATGAATATGAGATCTCTACATTCTGGATACCTATATACCCAAGTCCATTGCATGTTCCAGTGTCTTAACTCCTTTTGCAATACATTGCTAGTTGGAACATCCTTTTTTACCTATATTGAAGAAATTATGTCCTCAATTTAATAATGTATCTTTTTTAGATTATGAGTCGTGTCAATTTGCAAAACATCATCATTTGTCTTCAGTCTATTGAGCCAATTAAAGAGCTAGTTTTCCTTTTGAATTAGTTCATTCTGATTGGGGTCCATGTCCTATTGTGTCCAAAACTATATTCAAGTGTTTTGTTACTTTTATTGATGATTTTTTTCATATAATGTGGCTTTATTTAATGAAAAATCGTCTTGAATTATTTATATACTTTAGTGCCTTTTTTGCTGAAATTAAAACACAATTTAATGTTTATGTGCTTACATTGAGAAGTGATAGTGCTAAAGAATATGTTTCTCATTCGTTCTATATCTACATGATTTATAATGACATTTTTCATCAAGCCTCTTGTGTTGACACATCTTCTCAGACCAATGTGCCTAAAAAAATAGACATATTGAGAAAAGAAGGCACTTTAATTCCAAATGCATGTCCCTAAACAATTTTGGACTCATGTCATTTCCACAACTTGTTTTTTGATTAACCACATTCCTTCATATGTTCTTCATCGTGCGATTCCTTATCATGTTCTTTTTCCTACTAAACCATTGTTTCCTATTGAACCTCAAGTATTTGGAAATACTTGTTTTGTTCATGATCTGCATCCTCATGTAACTAAATTTGATCCTAAATCTTTAAAATATGTTTTTTTTTTAGGTTAGTCTCGTCGACAAAAGAGGTGTCGATGCTACTATCCTAAGCCTAACAAGTATTTTGTGTCAGTTGATGTTACTTTATAAAACATCATTTTTCCCCTTCTTCTTCTACTTCTTTTAGCCAAAGGAACGACGATAATCTATTGGTTTATAATGTTACATATCAATCAACTAATGTTGCTTCACCAACACAAACTCATCACCACCAGCATCTCTACTACCACTACTATCAAAACCTCTAACTCGCTTAGTTTACTCAAAACAATGAGAACCACTTGATACATATCCGACATTAATCACTTCTTTGATATCAGATCCAATGATCAATGATCTTAATATGCCAATTGTTTTTCATAAAGGTAAACACCAGGGTACTTATATGATTTCCTCTTTTGTTTCTTATAATCGCTTTTCGTCTTGTTGTTGTTTTGTAGCTTCTTTTGATTTTGTTCATCTTTCTAAAACTATTAATAAAGCCTTGTTGTATCCTAGCTAGCATAGTGCTATGATAGTGAAAATAAATGCTTTAGATGTTGATGGTACTGGGGATTTAGTGAACTTACCTATAGGAAAGAAAGTTGCTAGCTATAAATGGGTGTTTGCAGTCAAATTCAATTATGATGGATCAGTCACTTCACTTAAAGCCCATCTTGTAGCTAAAGGCTATGCTCAGACTTATAATGTGGACTATTGTTGGACTAGGTTGGTCAAGTCTATGTCAAAACTCTCTTTTGATCTTGACAATGTAGATTGATATGTTCTAACATCCTTTAAAAGTGTTCATTTTACAATTCTTGAGATAGGTTTGCATTCGAAGTTGGATGAAAGTCTAAGTTTCAAACATTATGAAAGGTCTCCTAATTCATGAACAAGATTGTATGTAACATCTCTATCCTCATTCATTAGCATTCTCGCATGAACATATTCATTGCATAAATGATTTGAAATCCCATATGAACATATGCATTGGATAAATGATTGTTTAGATATGTAAATTAGATAAGCACGACGATGACACTTGCACAATTGGATTTGCGATACTTGAACAAATATGTAATGATTGTATAGTTGCATGACAAATTATCTTTATGTTGTGTGCATGATATAACATCATAAAGAATGGTGTTTTAGAGCTTATTTAAAAGTATAAGGAGCATATGAGGATTAAGAGATACATGGAGGTGATGAAAGAGTGAAGAAAAGGGACTAAAAGAGGAATATTGAATTTCCAACCAATGGTAGTGAGACACCATGATTTTGTCTTATTAGGGTAGGTATGCAAATTAAATTTTTTCATCTTTTAGGATCATATTGGAGAGCTAAAAATGTGAGATAGTGCAAAAAATAGAAAGAAAGAAAGGAAGAAATGAGGAAGAAGAAGAAAAAAAAGAAGGAGAGGGAGAAGAGTGAACTAGATTGGAGGAAACCCTAAGTTTTTCTAGTTTTGGCAAAAGAGGTAAGTGATTTTATCTTCTTCCAACATGAAATTCCTCCATCATAATATGTTAAACATCCATGATTAGGAACAATTATGGAGCAATTTGAGGTGGAGCTCATGTATGAAAGTTGAAGCTCAAAAGAACAATAGCTGATTGTGATGGTTTGATTGTTAGAGGAGATTTTGGACCCATAATTTTATAACCCAAAAAGAGGAATTAGAGAAAGTGTAAAATATGAAAGTTGGAGCATTATGCCCTATTTAAATGCATGTAAAATCGTTTTGGTTAATTTGGTGTGTATGAGGAGATATGACTCCTTCATTAGGGCTGGTTCACAACCAACCAAAACCTGCTCAGTCTTTTTGTTTTCATATATTTTGATGACCTTATGTGTTGATTTAGACAAAGTGAAAATCATGAAATTGTTAGGGTTATATCACCTTTAAATACATGTAAAGTAGTTTTTCTTAATTTGTTGTGTGGAAAGATATATGGCTCATTGTTTATGACTGACCCTGAACCCGATGAAACCTCATTAGTCTTTTAATTTTGTTTCCAAGAATTTGATGGCCATAAAATCAGAATTTGGTGAGGTATTAAACTTGAAAGTTGTATATTTATGTCTTATCTACATTCCTATAAAATATTTTTGGCAAATTTATCATGGTTGATGAGATATTGCCCTAGGATCATGACTTATTGTCAATATGTCAAAAATCTGCTCACCCTAAGAATGATCATTTGTTGTGGTGACTTTATAGATTGAATTAGACTATGAATAAAACATTAAAATTATTCCTTTATGTGTTTTGTGACTTCTGGTAAATCAGTTTTGCAATTGGATTTGCACAACTTGAGCTATATCCAAGAATGTAAGACCTACTAGGACTGAGATGACATTAAAACATGACAAAATTCAAAAATTCATCACATTTTCTATATATCTTATATTGATATGAAATTTCAATATGTTGTATCATTATATGTCTAGTTTATTTGAAAAAAAAGAATCAAGTCATTTGGATAAGTATAGTAAGAGTTATTACAGTTAGGCCGTAGCAAGGTCAGACGGCCATTTAAGAAAAATATACATAACACTGGGTTCACTTGCATAGAACATGCACATAGTTGCATACCAAGCATTCAAAACCATTTTGACATGTTTATAATCAAGTATATATCAAATGTTAGGATTCCAACACATTGATGAAGCCTAAGAGAGAGTTCTAAACCTATCATAAAGGTTGGTCACAGTAAAAGGTGAGTAAAAACCATAATTAGATTCTAATATGTATGTGTGATAATTTTATGATATGATTATATTCTATTCCATGTATATGTGATTGAATTGTTACATTTTACATGTGAACACAAATTAAGTGAGAATTATATGCTCTTAATGATTACTTGGTATACAATTATGAATGAACACTTGCATATGGAACTAAAAGGATGTTGTGACCGACTTGTCAAATTCCTGCAAATCACTTGAAAAAGGGACCAATAT
>CATIWR010201699.1:0-39830 GCA_949677035.1 Omphalea diandra | reverse complement strand
TATGTGGTGATATGAGCTTCCAAAGTTACGGGTGTTATTATTAGTCATTATATTGCTGAAATTTTGTTGGATTTATAGTTGATTGGTTGAAAGGCTAATACTTGATGTTGTTGGCAAGTAAAAATATTTGATAGCCTATGTGGCGATAATATTTGATAGTCTATGTGGCGATAATATTTGATGGCTTATGTGACGATAATATTTGATAACGTATGTGGCAATAATATTTGATAGCTTATGTGGCGATAATATTTAATAGCCTATGTGGTGATAATATTTGATAGCTCATGTGGTGATAATATTTGATAGCTCATGTGGCGATAATATTTGATAGCTAATGTGGTGATAATATTTGATAGCCTATGTGGCGATAATATTTGATAGCTTATGTGGCGATAATATTCGATAGCCTATGTGGCAACAGCCAGTGTGACAATGATATAATAGCATGTGTGGCAAGCACATTTGATAGCCTGTGTGACAATGGTATAACAGGCAGTGTGGCAATGATATGATAGTCTGTGTGGCAATGATATGATAGTCTGTGTGGCAATGAGATGATAGTCTGTGTGACAATGATATAATAACGTATGTGACAATGATATAATAGCCTGTGTGGTAATAATATAATAGACTGTGTGACAATGTTATAATAGTCTGTGTGGCAAAAACATTTGATAGTCTGTGTGACAATGTTATAATAGTCTGCTTGGCAATAGCATTTGATAGCCTATGCGGTAATAAGATCTATAGCCTGTGTGGTAACAATATATATATAGCCTATGTGGCAACTAAAAATGAAAACCTTTGTGGCAGTGATATCTATAGCCTATGTGGCAGCAATTTATGACATCACGTGTGGCAATAACCTTTGATAGCCTATGTGGCATTTAAGAGGAAAAACTCTTTATTTCATACATGGATATGAGGATGAGTTATTTATGTTTAAATATTGTTACGTTATTTGAGATTAAAGTATCATTATACATTTATTTACTAAGTATGCAAACTCACTCTTTTGTATGAAATCTTATTTCAGGAAGAGTAGACTAAAGATTGCATCCAGTATACTTTTCGAAGTCGCTGTCTAACATATAATAGAGGTTGGGCCAGTATGCAGTCAATTAGTATTTTAGTTTGATTATTCATGTATGTTTTGTTGTAAATAATTACTAATTGGTGAACATGAGACATAGTGAAAAAAAAAAATTTAATCAGGTCTTTTAAATGATAATGGATAGACTTAGAGAGAAATTTAAATGATTATTAAATGGAATGTCACAAAAAGAGAGATTAATATTAAAGTAGCAAAAGCCTTACACTGAAGAAAAAATTTTCATCGCTTTAGCATTAGAAAAACTCAACTAAGTTGGAAAGATTTCTTAAAGTTACAGCCATTAAAAAAAATAATGAGATGCCTTTCTAAGATTTATAATTTTTTATAAGATGAACAGTATAAGGAGTTTATATTAATATCCTAATACAAGTGCGAGAATTTCAATTATTTTTTCAATGAATTAAAAAATATTATAATAGTCCAATCAATAATTGAGTTGATACTCTACAAAAATTATAAGCAGTGATTAATTTTATTTTAATTATTCTTAAATTTTTCTTAAATTCCTCGAAAATAAAATTTTATTTTTTACTTCAAAATTGTAAATCATTTTTATTATTAAAAATATAAAAATCAATTTTTATGTTGCTTGGCAAAAAAGGACAGTGAAGAGTCTAAGATCTAATTAGCGAATAACATTTGAGTAAATATAAAATACAAAAATTATATTGATAAGAAATAAACTTTTGAATAAAATAAAAAAAATATGCTTATTTTTGAAATTTATTTGATAATTTATTCTTTAAAAATTTATTATGTAAATTAAATTTGAATTATTGTATTGATTAATTAGCTTGTATACAAATCATTTTAATATTTTAATTTTCATAAATTTCATTAATTTACTAAATTAAAATTAAATAGCACCTAAATTGAAATTTAAAATATACAATAAGTATTTAAATTTTTAGCATTATTTGTATAATACACATTTTTTATTTTTCTTTTGATATCAATAAATTTAGAAAATTTATAAATTATTTGTTAAACATAAGTTTATTAATTCATTGTTTAGTAATTTCATTCTTAATCTATTGTACATATCATTTTATATTAATAGAATAAAGATGTCCACTAAAAACATAAAAGTGAGTTTTATTGAACGTATAATTATGTTAAATAAAAAATAATAAAAAATAAAGTATTAATTTGGCAGGAGCAATTTTTTCTTTAAAGCAAGTGTTTTTTTTTTTTCTAATGTTGTCTGGGGAATTTTCTTTCCAAGCGTATTACTATAGTACTATTTGGGATAATTGATAATTATTTCAATCAATTGTGAAAAGTGCCACTTTTGGAGGTGAGCAAAATTGAACCAAACTGTTCAATATATTTCATTTTGATTTGGTTATATTTTATAATTTGATTCAGTTGTTAATATTTAAATTTTCGATTTCTGATTCGGCTAGTATGAATATAAATTGAATAAACCAAGTCAAAATGAAAGAAAATAAAGTTTGTTGTAAATATAATACCTTTAAGAGCACTTATGTCTTTTATTCTACAACAAAAGAAGTCTTAAATCTAAGTTTTCTAAACACTTTCTTTTGTTGTTCTCTATTTATTTTTCCTCCGTATTTGTACTCTTTCTCCTCCTATTTTTCTTCTTCTTTATTTAATTTTTTTTTTTTACTAAAACACATCTAATCCTTTTGTTATCCTTTTTTTTTTTTAATTTTTTTTCTTTCTCCGGGTCATCATCCTCATGTAGAGGAAAGAGAAGTGACGACAACTATGAGCGTTCTAATTCTTGGAATATGATATGGAGGAAGTACAAGCGTTTTCTCCATCTGAATATATTAAAGAAACGATTTTTTATGTAACCAATAAAAAAAGATTCAAAGTTTGAGTTCTTTTAAGTCTCTTTTTGAAGAAAAGACTGTATCAAATTTTGAAAAAAAAATGAATATTCTCACAAAGTCTGATTGAAAGAAATGAGCGAAACACTCTACTGTAAAGAATGGTTTTTCTTGTTTTTTTTCAAAAACATAAATTTTTCATAGATTTGTATTAATATCTTATATTTAATGTATTTTCATTTGTGTAATTAAAAATTTAGGGTAATTTTAAGATTAATTTTACTGTAAATTTAATTTTGAGATTAATGTTTTTGTTAATTTGTTTATATTTCTATAATTAATATTTAGGATTAGCTTATTTTTAACATTATTTTTGTAATTATATTGTTAATTTTTATAGTAGTGGATTATTTATTAATTTTTTCTTGTAATTTACTTAACCTAATGTCATTAAGAGAAGTAAGTTCACTTAAACCCATAAGGCTTAAGTTCTTAATCTTATTTAGTACTTACAGTTAAGTCCCAAATAAATATGAAAAACATTCGATTAAACAATTCTTACTTAATCTCATTTTAATTTCTTATTATACCTTATTATGTATGACCATTAGGCATCCTAACATATTGACATTATATATGAGTTTCAATTCTAAATGAACAAGTTTAGAATAAGATGAATAAAGTCTAGTTTAATTCATTATTAATTCTCTAATTAATTAACCTATATTTAAAGATCATGATTAGCCCTCTAACTATGCATCATTGTTAGGGATGATTAAGGTATTTTGATCATGTACCCTTACCAAGATAGTTAATAGTGTAATTCAATTCTTTGATTAAAGATTTCTTAATCAAATATAAAGTATGAAGTTGTGCCCACTTTATATAAGTTTGATTAAGTTTAGTTCTTTTACTAGCTATTAACTTTTAATAATCAACTTAGAAGACACTTTTTTAGTTATTGTTATGCTCTAATTAGAGACTTCTAGTCAATACTAGAAAGAATAGGTAAGAAATGCACTAAATGCTTAAGCTAATAAATCATCTCTTAAACAGTCATTATCTCTACTAAGTTCATGATAATACCTAAAATATGGCTTATAAATAATCCATTTTTTTATGATTAAGCATATAAAACATATACTAACATTGGTTGTGAGTGTTTGTGCATGTCTTTAGGCCCTTTAATTATTTTTTTTCAAAGTTTCAAATGACAAAAGAAATAAAGGAAAAGAAATTAGAAAGAAATATCAACTACTGTCATGTCTAAAATGAACGATCTAATATAACATTGAAATATGTCCATTTACTATGAAGAATAATGTTGTAATTCAAATAGAAAGCTTAAATGGTTTGGTTGCCTATGCATAACCTCATTGAATAGCTTGTGCAACCTAGCAAAGTCACATTAAGAAAGTGAAATGGCCATGTGCACAAATGGAACAAGCTTGTTCACCATGAACAAACTTCATAATTTTTACACAAAAAGTTGGAATGGACTAACCAAATGATGAAAGGTCTATTGGAATAACCTTGTGCATCCATATGACAAGTTTCAAAGACATCACTTAATTTTGAATTGCTTAGGAAGCTGTGGAACATACTAGTTATACGACCTCATTTCTTGAATGAGTGAAATCTTGCTTGTGACTTTTAACTTTTTATCGATCATTAGGGGGCTCAAGAGGGATATGAGGTTATACTTTGGTATAATCCCATTTAATGGCTCATGAGAGGATCAATGGGGGATTTGGAAGGAAAGTCTTTTAATAACTAGAAGCCTCTGAAGAATCAAGTGGCCAACAGAGGGCTTAATTGATAATACTTTGGTGATAATCAAGTACTTAATAAGAGTTGCCTCCTAACTTTAATTGGGATAAAGTTTTGGTTGATAAGGGGTTTTAGTCTAAATAGATCAATGACAAAGCTCAACCTATCTTCATCTCATCAGAAATTAGATTTCAAAATTAGGTACGACTTAGAAAAGAGGTTAAACACCTCTAAATCACTAGAACTTTATGATCTAGCCTTCAAGAATCTTTGATTCACATTTATAAGTTTGTCTTCATCAATTATTTAGTCCATTTAGAATAACCCTAAACATACATCTAACGTGTTTTCATGCATCTATATATAATCATTCATCATAGGAATGGGAATACATGATCAAATGAAGGGTTGTATTTATGCAATCACATAAATGGAAAATGTAGTATGCAAATATTGACTCTTATGACCCACAAAATGAGGCATAAATAAGTATTTATATCTAACTATGGTAAATTTACATGTAAAGACAATACCATCTTTACCTTGGATGGGGAATACAGTAGATACTTACCCTAAAATACTTATAATAATCCAAAATAAAATATGTTATAAAGTCCAAACCTACTACCTTAATCACCAAAATATGCTTAAGTAATGAATAAAAAGATGTGTAATGCATCTATAGTCTATGCAAGATCATAAAATATGTGTGTGATGGGAAGCAAAATAAATAAGACATAAATCCATCATTAGCAGAATATGGGGTGGAATCATGGGGTCTTAAGTGTCCAAAATCTCACCCTTGCAGCTCCTAAATACGATTAATATGCCAAAGACAAAGGAGGGAGCAATCATAACCCTGAAAGGGGCTAGGATACACCTTATTAAGTGAATGTGTGTGTGTGTGTGTGTGATGATAAAGTCAATGAAATTATTCCAATGGACAAAATATAAAATGATTCAAATAAGTTCATTCGTGCCCATTCCCTACCCAAAGTGATATCTCTTTACAATCCATATCATAGAGATGGAGAAAGGGTTGTTTAGCCATGAGGAATACCAACTAACCTTCTTCAAGGATTGTGTTATAGTCATAATAAAAAGAACTAAGTAAAATGTATCAAAAAAATAAAAACATCAAAAGGAATCTAGGGGGTCATTGATTTTTTAGCCTCTTTCCATCATTTTTTTACTAAACATGCACATAAATAGGGCAAAATAAAGGTGATTATGCTATCTTTAAAAATGATAAACTCCTTTTAAATGAAGTTTAATCACAAAAAATAGTTAAAAATATGGTGGATGAAGGTTTTTGGTTAGTGTAACTACTTAGTCATGTGTACTAGACTAATTATTGTAATGAACATTTTTTCATAATGTCATGGTTGCATTTTTATTAAATATCTCTATTATATTATGTTTATAGCTAAATGATAAATTTCATGAATAACTGTTATTTGTGGGTTTCTTAGCGTGTGTGTGTGTGTATCCGTTTTTAGTATAGTATAAGTTAGGGGTCAGTCCACAAGGACGCAAAGTGAATCAAGTATTAGACGACTAAGTATTCTAAATGTTTATGACAACAAAGTAAATCAAAGAATAGGCAAACTAAGTTAATAAAAGCAAGTAAAAATAAACTAATCCAATAATAGAAATCAAATATATATGCAAATCAAACTAGACAACACATATTCAAATGAAACAATCAATGATCATGGAATGTTGCAGAATGAATTGATTGGAGGATCAACCTAATGTCTTTAAGTGTTTATCTCTAAGTCAACTAAAATGTCTATGAATAGAATATTCATTCTTTCTTTTTGTATAATTTTTAAACATAGAAGTTATGCTCCATGCCAATCCTTTAAACCCCTTAGAGTAGATTTTCTCTCTCGAGTCTAATCCTTTAACCTAAGTGAATCTAATTGGTTTTTAATAAAAAAAAAAAAGCTAACTCTCATTATGAATCCTTGACTAACACATCATATATGGTGATCGATTATATATAACAATAATAATTCACATTCAAATTCATATATAGAAAAGAAAAAATGATTAATTCATTGTTCCACAGAATACTACAATCTAGTCCATACAACTTAGCCTAAATACATGACTAAATCAAAAAGACAAACAAAAGCATCAAAGAACATAAAGAGAGAGAAGAAGAGAAGAATGAGATAAAGATCTAAAGAAGTCTTCACTCTTTTGAAAGGTTGGACTTCTACTAGAACTTTAAAGGAAAGTAAGTCCAACTTCAAAGAATGCCTTCTTTCATAAATAACTAACTCTCTCTTTCTAACACTTCTTGATTTTTCTTAAATGTTTTATGAATGATTTATAATGTCTAAATTTAGGCTAAGTCCATGTGTTTATGAGCCTTAAAATGCCCTATGTCGTGTTAGTTCTGAAGAGGTGCCTTTGCGAAAGGGTGTGATTAAAGGGTGTCATAACTACTCGGTACAATGGTGTAAGTCAGCGCAAATAATTTTTGTATGGTCATTGTGCCAACTCGGCACAGTACATCACTACTAGTGACAGACCAACTTCTTCCTTTCTTGTTTTGTTTACTTTATTCTTCGATCTAAGGCCCCGTAATGCACTTATATGCAAAATTTAAGCTCGAAAAGGCTTACAAAACATGAAACTTACATAAGAACTATCATAGTAAAATAGGCTTAAAATTATGGACAATATTAATAAAAAATATACTAAAAGCAAAAGAAACATAAACAAAAAATACATAGAACACTATACTAATTTGCACCATATCAATAGTTAATTCTACTTAAGGTCATCAAGTATGTGACTTGATAGTAAAATCCTTAAGTGTAAAGAATTATATTCTAAATTATCCATGGTACGCCATTATTTTTGGGATAATAATAAATGTAATGTATTTTGATTGATGATTATGTTTTACTAGTCATGGATATGAGATATCAAGTCAAACACATAGATACATATTTAACAAATATTGTATTGGATAAAATATCATAAGTGATTATCATGTAATAACATTAACTTAATCCACTAACCTAAAAATCACCATAGATTCCAATATGATGAAGTTCATGTTTTGATACAATCTAACATTATCTTTAATAAGATGATCATATGGACTGATATTGGACATGAAGTACATCATATAGAGGAATATGAGTGATTAAGAAGAAATTTGTTGGATTAGGTTGATTTAACCTAAGTCATGAACCTCTTTTGATCTTGACAATAAGAGATTGATCAATTCTAAATGCTTTCATTAAGTGTTGTTTTGCAGATTATAAGTTAGATTTTGTCATTGAAAGTTGGGTGAAGTCCAAATCTCCAACCTTGTAAAGTTCACTCTAATTCGCAGTAAGTGTATTGGAAATCGCAACCATGAATCAGTCACAATGAAGGATGAAGCTAGGCTAGAAGATTTCGCAGACAACTTCGCTGTCGTAACACACCCAAAGTTGGCAAAGCCTTAGTCATAGAAGAATTCACTATATGTGTCACGCCTTAGTCGTGACCGTGAATTTCATAGTGACAAAGGAAGGAACCAAAGTCATCACTACAGACAAGTGTCCCAGATATTCGTTGAAGATCAAAAATTATGAGGGCAAAAGTTTATTCGCAATTGCAACTCAAGCAGTTTAAGTTTGCTCTACAAACAGAGGAATTTGTAGTCTCAGTTGCGCCTAAGGCATTGATATCTCGTGACCACAACTTTTGAGAGTGGTTAAAACACAACGACTATATTATCCTGGATGACCAACGAAAAGCTGACACGTGAACTACTGTTAGACATAAACGAGATTTTCAACCGAAATTGAAAATTTGTGACTGCAAAAAGGTAGTAGCAACCGTGACTTCAGCCTGACAAGTATTTAATATTGAATCTGCCTAGCACATCTTTGAGATTTGTTAATAGTTTTAGTCTAACATCTCTTTGGTGGATGTGAACTACAAATACTTTACCAAATGGATGTAAATGAAAGAGAATTCATTAATTTGTAATCAAACTCTTGCAAATTTACTACTCATTCTTTCAATTCTTCTTTATGCTTTAAGTGATTGTTTGGTGTGAGAAATAAACATCATTGTAAGAGGTTTTAGTGTGAGCCTTGAAAATACTTGCAAGAGATTTTAGTGTGAGCCTTGAAAACACTTGTAAGATGTTTTTGTGTGAGCCTACAAAACACAAGTTATAAAAGTTTGGTGTGAGCTTGGAAACATCATTAGAGTTGAGTGAAATACCCAATTGTAGAGAATTGGGGAGTGGACGTAGGGTTAGTTAACACCCGAACCATTATAAACACTTGTGTCAATTTCTCTCTTCTTCTATTCAACTTCTTAACCACCTTATCCTTTATTTTATTTTTTAATTGAACACCAATGCAACCCCCCTTCTTGGTGCCCTAGGTCAATAAAATTTATCCCTCGTATATTTATGAGAATTATATTTCTAGGCCCTTGATAAGTTAAACTGAGGAAATTGTATGACCATGCGAAAATGAATTAATAAAGTTATCAATGCCATTTTACATTTGTCTAACTTGGAGATTGAGCAATAATTTAAAGTATATAAGGATGACATGTTTCATGACTTATGTTCAATTGAGATATAATGTGACAAATGGATTATAATACTATTTGTATGTTAGATTAAGTCAGATTATGAACATTCACATAATTTGGATAATAATAATATTTTGCTATAGGTCACTTATGACTTGTAGGCCAAAAATAGGTTTTGAGCCACTACCAATATTATGTGAACCTGCATGGTTGCATACTTAGAATAGACCTAAATACATAATTGTTTCACTACTCTCTTTGGATAATATAATTAGAGATTATCTTACATGCTTAGATACCTATTTTGTTTTACACGTTAAAATATAATAGGATATTATCTTATTTGTATATTTTAAGAAGCAGAGTTAGGCATAAATATCTTAACAATTAAGAAATAAATGTTTCTAGGGTTTTCTAAAAATTTTAATATTCATGTTGCCTTTTAGAAACATTTTAAAGAGAAAGAAAAACCTAGTGATAACACACAACTCATTTTATAAATTTACCTGTTTGTGTGGATAGTTATAAAGGACATTCATAAATTCATTTTATAAATTTACCTATTTGTATGGATAGTTATAAAGGACGTTCATAATTCTCATAGCATTTGAATTCGACGATCTGCATTTCAAGCTCGAGGTTGAGTGTTACTAGTGTAAACTCCCTCTATACCTTCCAATGATCTTGAGATATTTGCTTGAATTGGTAGGTTTTTACATCTTTTCTTATCGATTAAATCAGACCGTATGGATCTTTAGTAGGTTTTATATGTCAAAATTTTCATTTTTCAATTGTGCTCATTCTATAAAACCCAACACAAACTACCTCATCCCACTTATATTTGAGCTTAAAATCTAAAGGAAAAATGATTACAAATCAAAGGAAGAAGGAAAGAAAGAATGTTGTTATGTATAGCACCCATAAAATAGTGTTTGTGGTCTGTATAGACCATAAACATGTTACATAGATAATAAAGTGTCTATACAGATCACTAGGCCTATTGCTAGCAAAAAAAAAAAAAAAAGGAAGAAAAAGAAGAAGTAAGGGAAAAAAGGCCCTAGAAATTAGTTTTTGGCCTTTAGAGACACCTAAAATGATAGAGTTCTTCTCCAAAATGCAAATGTCTCGATGCAAAGTACGGTAAAGTTTGGTCTTTTACCTTGGACTTTAAATGTAGGTGGATGACTATTAAGTTTCTATGAATGGGCAAGTTTAGGGCTCTGAGTTTTAAATTTGGTAATACTTATTTAGGATATTCTTGATCTCTCCCTCACCCTTCAAGAGGTGGGGTATTTTATAGAGGAAATGGAGTGCACCTATACTATATAACATATATTGTACTTTATTCCTTTCTCTCATTCTCTTTTTGAAGATTGAATATTCTAAAACTTAAGGCTTTGAAATTGCTTATACAACAAAGAAATTGTCTGTATAGATAATTACTTAGTTGTGCATTCACTTAAGTTATTTTGGTCATTATTATAAAATCTTCCTGCTAGTAGGTTGTTTGTATAGACCATAGATTATCTTAATAGACCTTTAAGTTGGTTATATAACCAACTAAGTTAGTTGTACATATCACTCTTGAAAATATAGAATTACGCTTTTGGATTTAGGTTTTTAAGAGGCAAGTTTGTTCAAGCTTTTATCTCTTCTTAGACATTATTTAGAAATAACTTCAAAAAGGTTCTCATCGTCGAGTGTACATCCCAACATCCAAAATCTAGCACTTACACCCACATTTAATTTAGTCTTCATTTTATAACTAGCATGAAATTATTGCACCCGTTTGATCCATCATATTAAAAATTTATCTCTTAGGATTTTATGAGTTTTTATCATTAGTTGATCAAAAAGTGAAATCAACGTTAATTTTAAAAGACAAAAATATCCTAGATTGAGCATAAATTTGCACTGAGATAATTGTGTATAATTTCATTTGCCACCTCAATGTGTCAATTGATAATTAATTGAAATAATGAAATGAAATAATTCTTTTGATATATCAAAAAAATTGTAGAAAAAAAAATGATAGTATTTGCATGTTTGCTGCAGCTCTTTTCACTCTACAAATTCATTGACCTTGATAAAAAAATTCACACTCATTAGCAGCTCTAATTCATAATTATGTCATAGAGAGGGAATAAAAGTGAATTTTGATTTCTTTCACTTTCTTACTTTGTTTTTAATATTATATTGACTAGACGGGAAAAAAAACAAACAAACAAACAAAGGTGTTGTAAGATAAGTAGCCATAAACTAAACCAAAGAATTACTTAAGCCAATATTTCAAGTCGGAGTCGCCTATGTGTTTAGTGGTTGCATTATGTTTTTACGTGTTGAATGAGGCAAAAAATGGGTTGTTGACAGTGAAGAAAAGAAATTGCATACATGTTATTGATTCTAGTCTTACGATATGTTTGGTCACGTTAAGGAATGATAAATAAAATTCTATTCTAAAATATATTTTATTTGATATATCTATATAATCAGTAGAATAATGAGATATTTTAAGTTTTTAAAATCTCATTGTTATAATTTTGAAGTAAATTAAAGTAGTATACAGGAAAATAAAATTGGAATCATATTCCATTTCTATTTTATTTCCCATATGTACTTTTGAAGGGCCAACTATTGGGTGCTAGATCTTCATTTTTTTTTATTTTAATAATGAAAGAATGATTTTTTTTTTCTTTGGTTTGTTATGTATTTGTTTATTGGTCATTGGCTTATATGGGTTTAGTTAGTATAATGGTAACAGCATAAAAAATTAGTCTGTGAAGGAGAAGTTGGCTGTAGGAAAAGAAAATTTTATATAAATTAAGGATAATATGGATTTTTGGTATGATTTTTTTTAAACAAAAGATAATAGAAACAATTAATAAATAATATAATAGATGAAATAAGAGAATATTTGATAAGTTGAAAAGTGAAGATGATTTAATTAAATAGAATAAATTACAAAAGCTTCATAATAATTAATCCAAACAAGATGTTAATTCACACTGGATATTTATTTAATAATTTTATTTAAATTTATATAAATTTTTAAATTAATTTTAAAATATTTCTCATTATTAAATTTTTACAATATAAATAAATTAATATAATTTTATTATTGATAGTTATCAAAAAATTATGAATATAGCTTTAATATATTTTCCATAAAAGTAGCATAACACAATTTTCAGAAAATTTAAATTTTAAATATAAAATATTTTTATTAAAAAAGTAAAAACATTTATAAGATTTCTATATTCATAGATATATAAAAAATAATGAAAGTCTAAAAAGTCTTTTTTTTATTTAATAAACTAAATATATATAATGAATCTAACATACATGCTAATATCAAAAATCTATCAAGTATATTAAAATATATCACATGTTAAGATCTTGATATTTTTATTGCTTAAATGTGAAATATCAAAATAATAAATCAATGATACATCAAGCAAAGGGCCTACATTTTCTCTTTATTTTGACTTTTATATATATATATATATATATATATCACGTACAATGCACATGTTTTCAGTTTTTAAAGTTTTTTGTGGTTTTATTTTGTGTTTAATTTTTATTTAATTGTAAAAAATAAAATTTATCAAATATATCAAAAATAAATATTATAATAAAATCTATTTAAAGTTCCATTATTATAGAATCAATATTATAATATAACTTCTTTATACACCATTATATATATATATGTTCTTTTATATTTTTTATTTATCAGTTATAACAAGCATTTTAGTTGTGGCATTAAAATTTTTCTAGATAATACTATATAGAATACCTAAACTAATTTTTAAATTAATGATATTTTAGTCGAAGTAAAAGTTTTTACCTCCATTGTGCTTTTAGAATTTTTTAGTACTTGTCATTAATAATGATATAAGTTGTACAATTTTAAAAAAAATTCTTTAATTTTTTTAATTATAACACTGAACATCACAATTTATATTTTTGTTTCTCGTGAAAAATAATTTTATCTATCAAATAAGATTGAATAATAATAATAATAATATACTATATATGTTTCACAATATAATTGAAAAAGCAAACATAAATTTTTAGTTTTATATATAAAGGTAAAAATATTTAATTAAGTAAAAAGGTAAAATATATTAAAAAATACTTGACAATATCACCAACTAAAATTAATTTTCTTAATTATCCATTGTCATTGGTATAGCACTCTATTGAGCTTTTATAAAGAACTAATATTTTAATGATCTATTATTTTTGTTAAACTTCAAGTTTATCCATCGTCATAACTTGATTATTTTTTTATTATTGTGTTATTTCATATTATTTGATTTATAACCTAAAAAATTATAAAATAAAATTAATAACACACAAATAATAAAAAGAAGTATTCTAAAATGCAAAAATATTTTTTTAAAAACAAAATAGAGCTGAAATATCAAGTATAAAAATATAATCATATAATATAAACCAAAAATATATATGCTGAATAATACTTATAATTAATAACTCAACGGTTTAATGTCTTAAGGATTTCATATATTTGTAATTGCCTAAGATTAGACCATTTATTCATATATTGTACATCAATATATATTAAGACCAAGTACCAAATATATGCATGCATGAATGTGGCTGGTTTGAAAGGTTCGTGAACATATGTAAAATAATTTCTATTAGAAATCAAATTCAAACTGTGCATAATAATAATAATAATAATAATAATAATAATAATAATAATAATTGTATTAATATATTGTGTACAATTTTTTATAAGAAATTATAACTATATATTTAATCTGTCAAACCTAATCCAAATAGAAGCATAATTCAAATTTCTATTAGAAACCAAATAATACAATTGCTAAGAAAAAAGTGTCGAACCTAGAAAGCACAAAAGAATTATAAACAATTTTTTTTTTTTTGACGAAAACACTTTCTCTATTTATAATATAAAGTATTTATAAAATCTTTTTCCTATTTGAATTTTAATGATTGGTGTATTGATAAATCTTTTTTTTCTATTTGGATTTTAATAATTGATGTATTGATGAATCCTTTTTTTTTTTTATTTAGATTTTAATGATTGGTGTTTAAAAATATTTATTTGGATTAGGCTAAAAAGTCTCAAATTAAGAAAATGTTGAATTGAGTGGCAGATGAGACAACCTAAGAGGGGCATGGATTGGATTGTAAATAAAAATACAAACAACTAAATCAAATATTGCAGAAAAACAAACACAAATCGAACACAGAGTTTTTATAGTGGTTCGATAACGTGCCTACTCCACTCCCCAAACTTTCACTTAGGTCTTTCTATTTCTTTTTCAAAACTCAAAAAAAACATTACCTTTTTTAGGCTAAAAAAGAACCCTTCCTTTTACAGACTTAAGGATAACCTTTCATTTTACAGGTTCAAGGATAACCTTTCATTTTACAAGCTCAGGAAGAACTTACCCCCTAGTATTTTTCTAGGTACAATACCAGCATTTACAACCACTAGCAAAAAAAAATTCAAATAGTATCTATACCTCTCAAATAGGCAACAAATACACAATTAGTGCACAAGAAAACCTATTCTCAAAAAGAGTAACAAAAAACAATCTCACTCTACCTAAATACAAAGCAACACCATAAAAGGTTTACACAAAGAGTTACAAAAATGTTCACACTTATTCACAATGTTTTTTAATGTTTTATTTAACCCTTCTAAACTTCAAAATGTTCCTTATATAGCCAAGCTCTAAAATTGGTCATTGGAACAGTTGATATTCAATCTGATAGTTTTTCTGCAAAACTAGCCATTAGAGATGATAACACCCATTGTTCTTCATCAACCCTCGTTGAACTTATAACAATTACTTTCAATTCCCGTTCTTCATCATTCAATGCTCATTGGCTTTTACCATAATGCTTGTTAGAGAAAAAATAATGCCCATTGTTCATTTTTAGAAAGTTTGAACTTCATGCTCTGTTTTTCAAATTTTGCAGAGTTACTTTCCACACCTGTTGAATAATTCGCAATGCTCGTTGGAACACCTTTAATGATTGTTGAGCAGGGCCAACACTCGTTTCAAGTTCCAAAAGTTTAACTTATACTTGGACACTTTTCTCATGCTTGTTACCAATCTATAATGTTTGTTGCTATTAGTGCTTGTTGTGAAACATCAATGCCAATGGCGAGGTCTAACACAGTTCAAATTGGAGCACTTCTTCAACACTCGTTGCAAAGGGACAATGCCCGCTGCAAGGTCTAAAAGACTTTGGCAAAGGAGCAGCATCCATTCAACATCCATTGCTCATCCTTCAATGTTTGTTGAATGGTCCAACACCCATTGGGAGATGTTCAATGCTCGTTGATCTTGCACAATGTCCATTGAGCTTGTTTTGGCCCTTTAACGTTCATTGGGTCTTAGGGTCACATGTTCTCCAGATATTCTCCCTTTAGCATTACAATAATCTCCCCTTTTGATGTTAATCAAGTCTATTCAAAACATCCAATAATCTCCCTTTTTGATGTTCGTCAAGTCTATTCAAAACATCCAAAAATACTAAAGTATAAACATTATGACTTCTTTTGGTTTTGTTAAAGTTTTGTTATCTTTCAAAACAATAGTTTTGTTATCATTCAAAACACATCATTTAAAGTAGAAGAGTGAGTCCAATACATTGGGGTTACATGTTCTCCAAACATTCTCTCTTAGCATTCACAATAATCTCTCCCTTTTTGAATGATGACAAAACTAAGATACTTTGATACCAAAAATACAAAACTTTAAACACAAAAAGGATACCAAATGTTAAAACACAAAACTACAATTAAGATACTAAACAAAATACATACCAATCAAAATATGCACATGGCTTGATACCAATTCAACATAAGGTTTGATACCAATTATTGAAATATCTATACAAAACTTGATACCAAATATGCCACATAAGATACCAAATGTTGGATGTTTAAAACATAGATTATACCAGATGTTAGGGTATGCATATAAGTGATACCAAACAAAGTAATCAAATCATCAAATCAAAACATCCAAAACTTCTCCCCCCCTTTTTATCATCATGAGAAAAAGATATATACAAATTCTCCTTTTTAAAAAATTATACTCCCCTTCCAAATATACAAACATTCTCTTTCTAAAATCTAAAACAACTTTCTAAAAAAAAAAAAAAGCAGACATGATGGTTCTAAAAATACAGAATAACAAAGGAAAAACTACCATTATCTTTATGCTTTCTTTTAACAAATCATTTAAGATATTCAAACACAAATTTCATTGATATAATTTAGGGTTACATATTCTCTTCACAAATTGAGGAAAGTAAGAAAGGAAGGATAATTGCTGGAGATTCCTAAAATAAAAACTCAAACTGATACCAATGTTGGTTCATTAAACAAACTCTCCTTCAACAAAAGCATGTTGGACAAAATAAAAGGAGGAATAGAGATACTTTACAGTTAAAGATACCAATTGATACTAATTATTGTATTACCAATTAATGCCAATTGTTGAATTCTCCAAAAATTCAAATCTTTTCCAAAAACTTCAACTCCTCTTTAAATTCTATAGTTCCATTCACCATTTATTTCTCCATTTTGAGCAGAGGATGAAGAGCTTCCAAACCTGCAAAATTAAACTTTCTTTAATACCCATGTTCTCTTGGGTCCATAGGGGTTAGCAGCATAAACATGCTCATCTCTCAACCTAACATAACAAAAGTATGCTTTATGGCCAAAATTTCCATAATAAAAGCATTGCCAAATAAATGCTTTTCTTAAGCTTTTGTGTAGAGCAAGTGTGAGGTGGCTTCCTACAAGATTGGTGCCTAAAACATGAAGGAGCCCTTGCATTCTTGACATGCTTAGTTCTATAAATAAAAACATGATTTGCCTTTTTGAGTGTGAGGGCAGAGCAACTATGATTATGCACATGTGATTTAAATAAAGGTAAGGGAGTTTTAGCTTTGGTAAAAGCTCTCACAAACTTTGGCTTATAAGTGGAAGGTCTTAGAACGATAAAAGCCTAAGCCATGTCTATCTCTTGAGGTCTTTTGAGAGTCCAAAATAAGATCAAACTTTTCTTTTCCTTTTGTAAAAGAGGTAAGTGAATCTTTCAAAATTGAGATCTTCTTTTTGAGACTGTTATTTTAAGAAGACATATTTTTATTAAATTTCTTTTCTTTTATCCTAGCCTCATTTTCCTTTTGTAATAGCTTAAAACTTTTCTTTAGTTCTATCAATTCGATTTTCAAAACTTTATTTCTTTCAAAAATTTTATCAAGATCATTATTGATGGATTTTAGGGCCTCAATAAGATTTTCAAGTGTAAATGTGTCTTCTAAGTCTTGATCATCCTTATCTAAATAACTATCAAGAGAGTTAGGACATACTTATTTTGAAAAGCTCTCCTCCCAAGCCATGAGACAAAAGATTTGTTCTTTCGCTTCTTCCCATCCTTGGTTTTTCATCCTCATTTGGTTCAAATGCATTAGAGTAATGCCAAGTGGCTTTATAGACTTTATTCTTCTTCTTGTCCTTCTTCTCAACTTTGGCTTTCGGGCAGTTCTCATTCATGTGGCCAAGCCTTCCATATTCATAACATTTAATCTACTTAAGCTTGTCTTTACCCTTCTTCTTCAATATCCTTCTAAATTTATTTATTATGAGGGTTATCTGTTCTTCATCATCATTTTAGCTAAGACATTTAGAGGTAGCTTTGAGAGCTATTCCAATCTTTTTCTTATTTGTATCCTTAAATGTGGGTGGAGCTTCTCTATTCAAGTTCATCTCATAATCAATGAGATTTTTCAGCAGCTCATTAAGTGACATGACCTTCGAGTCATTTGGGTCCTTGAACGAGGTGACCTTGCTAAGTCATTCCTTAGGCAGACACCTTATAACTTTCTTTATAAGTTCCTCATTAATGAATGATTTCCCAAAAGCTTTCATTTCTCCAACAATCTTAATGAACTGGTCATATATTCTTGAAATTGTTTCATCAGGCTTCATAAGGAAGGTTTCATATTGACAAATAAAGGTCTCTATCTTATTTTTTTAACTTAATTTCCCTCATGTGTGATCTATAAGGCCTCTCATATTTCCTTAATAGTCGACTTCATGCTCATCTTGTTGTATTCACTTCTACTTAAAGTGCAAAAGAGCATATGGATGACCTTATCATTGTTAGTAACTTACCTTTTTTCTTTCTCAAACATTTCATTAATGTACTTTTCTAGTTGAATCCCATCAAAAGTGTTTTCATTAGAGTGTATGAATCTTTTTCTATAATTCTCCACAACTTGATGGATTCAAATTTGAGAAAGTAATAGATTATGTTCTTCCAATATTGGTAGTTGGTTTTATTGAAAAAGGAAGGTCTTACAACTGATTGTCCTTCTAGTCCATTATTATATTAGGCTATCATGATCATATCCCTTTTGCACTTAAGCTTCAAAAAAGGTTAGGCTTTGATAACATATGTTGGACTAAGTAGCAGACGTGACAACCCACGAGAGAGGTGAATTAAGTTGTAAATAAAAACACAAATAACTAAATCAAATATTACAAAAGTAATAAATATAAATCAAACATAGAGTTTTTATAGTGACTCGATAATATGCCTACTCTATTTCCCAATCTTTCACTTAGGTCTTTCTATTTCTTTTTCAAGGCTTAAGAAAAACCTTCCCTTTTCTAAGCTAAGCAAAAACTTTCCTTTTACAGGCCCAAAGATAATCCTTCCTTTTACTCCTTATATAGCCAAGTTTCAAAACTAGTCGTTGGAACAATCGATATTCAGTTTGATAGCTTTTCTGCAAAACTAGTTGTTAGAGATGACAACACCAATTGTTCTTCATCAACCCCTGGTGAACTTGTAATGATTACTTCCAATGCCCATTCTTCATCATTCAATGCCCATTGGCTTTGACCACAATGCCTGTTGGAGAAAGAATAATGCTTGTTATTCATTTCCAAAAAGCTTGAACTTTCTACTATATTTGTCAAACTTTGCACAATTGCTTTTCACACCTATTGAGTGATTCACAATGCCCATTAGAAACTCCTTTAATGCCTATTAAGTAAGGTGAACGCCTGTTTTGAGTTTTAAAAGCTTTAGCTTAGGATTGGACATTTTTCCTATGTTTGTTGTGAATATGCAACATTTGTTGCTAGGCCAAATCAATGCTCATTGCGAAATATCAACGCCCATGGTGAGGTCTAGCATAGCTCAACTTTGAGCACTTTTTCAACATATGTTGCAAAAGGACAACATCGGTTGTAAGGTTTATAAGACTTTGGCAAAAGATTAGTATCTAATCAACGTCCATTGCTCATCTTTCAATGTCCGTTGAATGGTTCAACATCTCTTGATCTTGAGCAATGCCCATTAAACTTGTTCTAGCCTTTTAGCATTCGTCGGGTCTTGGGATCACATGTTTTCTAAACATTCTCCCTCTAGCATTCACAATAATCTCCCCTTTTGACATTTGTTGTGTCTATTCAAAATATCCAAAAACATTAAAGTACAAACATTAGAACTTCTTTTGGTTTTATTAAAGTTTTGTTATCATTCAAAACACATCATTCAAAGTAAAGGAATGAAGTTCTAATGTTTATAGTAAAGGAATGAAGTTCTAATGTTTATACTTTAATGTTTTGTTATTTTTCAAAATAATAGTTTTGTTATCATTTAGAACATATCATTTAAAGTAGAGGAGTGAGTCTATTGCCTTGGGGTTACATGTTCTCCAAATATTCTCCTTTAGCATTCACAACAAAAAACACAAAACAATTACAGACAAAGTAATTTTTCATCCTTTTTCTATTTGAATTTTAATGATTGTTGTCAAAAGATATTTATTTGGATTAGGCTAAAAAATCTCGAACTTAGAAAGCGCAAAAGAATTACAAACAAAGTAATTTTTCAAGTGAAAACGCTTTCTCTATTAATAATATAAAGTATTGATAAATTTTTTTCCTATTTGAAATTAAATAATCAGTGCATTGATAAATCTTTTTCCTATTTTCGATTTTAATGAATAGTGTATTGATGAATCCTTTTTTTATTTGGATTTAATGATTGGTGTTTAAAGATATTTATTTGGATTAGGCAAATACATATGATAAAAATTTCTATACCTAAACTCACCTTTAAATCAATGATATTTTGGTCGATTCAAAAGTTATATATATATATATATATATATTGAAAAACTAATTTGTCTCCTTAATTTTTGAAAAGTTTCAATCAAGGACAAAATTAACTTTAAGCCCTAAGTAGTCCAATACTTTCAAATTAAGTTTATTTGAGGACAAGTTGCATCTTACAATAGAGGCATGAATCTCATGAGTCTAAAATGAAAAAAAATATATATTATTTAAATATTTTTCTAAGAAATAATTATATAATTCATTATTTTGCCAAAAAATCAATTATAGAGATTTTGTTTAAAAAAGTAACCTAATATTAAAAGGAGACAAAAAAAATGTGCTATTCTATTGAGTAAATTCCCTCAAATGGTCTTTAATACTCCTTTAATATCTCTTTTCCTCTTTCTCCTCTTTCAATATTCAAAATTAGATCAACAATTAAAGAAACTCTATGAGTGAAGAAAACTTATATGTTTAATATCGGAGAGATCTTATGTTACACCAATAGTAAAGATCTCATCTTATGCCAATAGATCAAACTCGAAATATATAATTAAATAGACTATACGGAAGACAAACTCACAATTGTAGAAATAACTTTACAAGAATGTTATTGCTAAATCTCTCTCTCTTTTTCACAAACAGTTTTACAATTGCAAGCTCTCTCTTTCACTCACTATATGTCTCTTTTCAATATTTATAAAAACAACTCTAATTATATATCAAACACAAAAGCTAACAATCTATTTTAATGACCTTGCCATCACCATCTTACTCTGATTTCTTCAACATAGACCCACCTCATAACAAGCGAATCACAATTCCTCTCCAACTCATCTCTTACAAACCATCAACCATAATAAAAGCACACAAATGAGAAAAAGGAAGGACAAGAAACATAAAATCTAATAAGAAAGTATTCAAATAAATAAGTCAAATTCTAGATTTTCAAAATATAACTCAATTCTTAACCAATAATCATCACACCTGCAAGAATAATAATGGAATTTGTTAATTCTCTATAAAATTCTCTTAGCTTGCATCAATTCCCTTTACGACCTATATTTTGCTGTAAGCTCCTCTTGTTTCTTGGTCTCTATCACTAGCGCCTTCTATATCATTTATCCTCTTGGCTTGCCTAAGCCTCTTTTTCATCTCTTCATGCTTAACCATAACTCTAATGAAAAGTTGGTGCCATTGGTAGCGATGATCAAGCCAAAGCTGAAATAATTAAGAAAATTATTATTGAGGTTATAGAAGCTAGTGAATGGGGTGGTTAAGTAGTGATTATTTACAATGGTTGAGTTTATAGTGATTAGGGTAAGTGTGGATGAATAAAGATAGATGGTGTGATTGAATAAAGATGATAACATGGATAATTTTTAATTTTAATTCTATTTATTTATTTTTATAAAAATAATAATCGTTCTTTTTACTTCAATCACTAATGTCAATATGGGTATAACACACTCAATTGTTTTGTCTATTTGTCTATTTGTCTATAAATAAGCCAAATCATAAAAGATTTGGATTAATTAGGCTGTACAGTTAATTTTTGTCTTCAATTAGACATTTGTTAAAAGTTGAGGGCAAATTAGTCTTTAAGCCCCTCTGTCTATCTCTCTCTGTCTTTATATATATATATATATATGTTAAATTAGTTTCATAAGGTGGGTGATAGTATCGCACATGCCCTCGTCCTTCCCCCGCAGCAAGGATTCGTTCAGTTAGCAATATGGAGCAGCTGCACAAGTCTCATAGGTCTCGTCAAGCAGGTCCAAAGAAGGCCAAATCAGATAAAAAGAAGAAGCTCAGCGATAAGTCAAACGAGGACAACAAGCAAAACCCTAAGGTTCTTCATTTTTGTGTCCATTATCTTCTTGTTAGGTCTAAAATAAAATTTTAACGAAGGCAAGACTATGCTATTGTTGTATGTGTTCTATAGGCATGTGCTTTTACTTCGACGGTTAAGGCCAAACGTTTGCAGTCGCGAGCTGTAGAGAAAGAACAGCGTAGGCTTCATGTACCCACTATTGATCGCTCTTATGGCGAATCCCCTCCTTATGTTGTTGTTGTGCATGGACCACCCCAGGTATAAATGATTATAGCAATACAAGACTTTGTGTAACTGTAATTATTAACAGAGAAAAATTACATGTTAGCTGTTAAGCTTAACTATTCTTGGTTTTGGAGTTTCCAAACCCCGCCACTCAAGTCTTTAGTTGGTTTTCAGTTCTTGAGTTTGATGTGTTTGTCAATATTTTGTTTTTGAATAAAAGTGTTTGCTTTAAAACTAAGTATCATGACTGTGGAGTTGAAATTGTTAATCTCTGATCATAATTCATATATGAAATAATATACATGTAAATATTATTTGGTTGAACTTTTGTTACAGGTTGGCAAGTCTCTATTGATAAAATGTCTTGTACAACATTATACAAAGCATAATTTACCTGAGGTTCGAGGCCCAATCACCATCGTGTCAGGTTTTTTGTGTGCCTATTTTCAATTACACGTGTGAAACTTCTAGCAGCGATTTGGTTTAAGGCTTACTTTGTTTCATTAAAATGTGGAATGTACGAAATATTCCAGGCAAGCAAAGACGGATTCAGTTTGTGGAGTGCCCAAATGATATCAACGGCATGATTGACGCTGCAAAATTTGCTGATCTTGCTTTGCTATTGATAGATGGAAGCTATGGTTTTGAAATGGTGAGATATTTAGTCCATGATGTTTGCTTGCTGTTTTAACTGTTCAATACACTTAATCATGAATATTATTCCTAGGTTAATTCAGATGTTGGCTCGAGTTTATAACAAATTTAGGCATCACCATTTGTTTACCATTGTTCTTCTAGTTGGTAAATTATGGTCAATATTTTGCAAATTGATCTCTACTTTATCATCTTGTGCTAATTAAAGCTCATCACATCATCTATCTAATCTATTGGCTTGGATTTTTTTATGTATTATGTGAGTGTGATTTTGCTTGCTTATGATTTGCTGATGGAGCTTCTCAGTTTCTTCTCATCTTCTTGACGTTTGTTACGAAGTCTGTTTGGGAAAGAGTGATATATTATGTTTCATTCGTCATCAGTAAAAACTAGGATTTTGATTATGCATATCTATTTTCTTTTGCAGGAGACATTTGAATTTCTCAATATTTTGCAAGTTCATGGATTCCCAAAGGTTATGGGAGTCCTTACACACCTTGATAAATTCAAGGATGCAAAAAAACTTAAGAAAACAAAGCAGAGACTCAAGCATCGGTTCTGGACAGAAATATATGATGGAGCAAAATTGTTCTATCTGTCTGGTCTTATACATGGGAAGTAAGTATCTCCGTTCTTTCTGTTCTGGATCATGTATACCTGCACTAGTTATCTTGAAGTTGATTGTTCCAGTTCTTTTTCTATTAACTTGAATAACAGGTACCCCAAGAGAGAAATCCACAATCTTGCTCGGTTTATTTCTGTTATGAAGTTTCATCCATTATCTTGGAGAACTTCTCATCCTTATGTTTTGGTAGATCGTTTTGAAGATGTAACTCCTCCTGAACGAGTGCATATGAACAATAAATGTGATAGGAATGTCACACTTTATGGTTATTTGCGGGGTTGTAATTTGAAAAACGGGACTAAGGTATTCTCTTTTCAGTCATGTTGTTCACAATCACCAATTATGTTGGAGTCAAAGTGAAAGCTGTAGTTTTGTTTTTATTTACAAGAGTTCTCTTTTCAGCTGCATATTAACGTTTGAGAAGATATGCCTCATATTTATGGCCTTGATAACTTGAATTTTTGAACAGTTATATTTGTCATCAATCAATATGTTCTGGTGTCATGAAAGAGCTATTTTTATTCTTTGCTTATCTTAGATTTATGGTGTGAGAATGTATGAATCTGAGGCAACACAATGTAGATCAAACAGATTTTTGAAATTGAATCTGAGATGGGAAATATACTGACTGATAAATATTTTAGTGAGCTAAGGAAGTACTTGCTCCAGTAAGCTTTTAGACTTGTGTCAGCTAATCATACGCATCAAGTTGAATTTCTGTTCGCCAAGCTTTAAAAGGGCTATTGAAGATGGGATTAAACTTTTGCTGCTGGTTACATTAGTTCAATTGTCTCAAACATTCAATTTTGCCTCGTGGGGAGATGATAAGCTTTTCAGGTTTCTTATGTTTGAGCCATATAGCTAAATGGCATTTTGTGCTTAACTTTTATCCTTAAGTTTTACATTTGTAATCTAATGAATAATTTCAAAATCAGGTGCATATTACTGGAGTTGGCGATTATAGTTTGGCTGGAGTTATGGCCTTGGCTGACCCTTGCCCTCTTCCATCAGCTGCCAAAAAGAAGGGATTGAGAGACAAGGAAAAACTATTTTATGCACCCATGTCTGGCCTTGGGGATCTTGTGTATGACAAGGATGCAGTGTACATAAACATAAATGACCAATTTGTTCAGTTTTCTAAATCTGATGATGCAAATGGGGAAATAAAACACAGAGGTTCACAATTGATTGAAGTTGTCCTGACGTTGTTTGTTTATCTGACTTTTGCTACTTTTTTTTTCCCCTCTCTAAAATGCCTTTGCTGTGTCTCCTCATCATTGAGGCAATATACATGTTCTTTACTAACAGTTATATCTTCAATCGTTTGCACAAGATATATTCATGTTCTGAAGGTTTAAATGATATTGCCTCTAGGTGTTTTAGTGAATTAAAACGAGAAAAATGTAATTTTGTCTTCCTTTTACAAATTCCACTTCTGAGTGTATGCTTCTGTCTTGCAGGAAAAGACCAAGATGTAGGTGAGTTTTTGGTCAAATCACTACAGAACACAAAATATTCAATTGATGAGAAACTAGAGAATAGCTTCATCACCCTTTTCAGCGGAAATTGTATTACTGCATTGACAACTAAAAATGATGTAAAAGATAATGATGAGGAGCAGAGACATGATATAGACTCTTTGAAGCAGAATGAACTTCAGGAACAAATTAAACCTGATGGGTTTAGAGAAGAAAGTGATTCTGAAGATCTGGATGGTTCAGAGTCTTCTGATCAAAATGAGATGGCTCGAACAGATGCTTCGGTGAATGGGGAAGATGGGTTTTCTGATGAAGAGCATGGTGATGCATCAAATTATGAAACTAATCTTAAAGATCACTTTATGGAACAAGTTGAGTTTCATGGTGGAAGACTAAGGAGAAAAGCTATATTTGAAGATGACATTAATCAAAATGATCTAAAGGTAATCATTACTGATAGCCTGTTATGCGGTGCACAAATAGTTGGAAAATAGATCCAACAAGAAAAAAGGTTTTTTTTTTTTTGTGTTTACTGCAAATTGTGGGTAAATGTTATTCGTATTATGATGCTTTTCATACATCCTGCTTTTATGGGATACTATTAGAATTAATATAGGTGTTTTTCCCCTCTTTATTTTCTTGAGTTTTAGTAACTCAAATGAAATTTTTAAAGAATGTTTTTCAAATGTGTTACACATAGTTCTTGGAAAATACGATCCAACAAGAGTAGGCTTTGTTTTTTTGCTTACTACAAATTATGATGCTTTTCTTACATCCTGCTTTTATAGGATTCTATTAGAATTGATATAAGTGATTTCTTTCCCTCTATTTTCTTGAGTTTTAGTAACTGAAATGAAATTTTTAAAGAATGTTTTTCAAATGTCCAACCCTGCTTTTTCCTTGATTGATATGTTAAGTTCTCAGTTGTGGTTTTCTGGACTGTTGATCGTGGGGCAGACTGAAACTTTTGTTCGTTTATAAATTTTCATGACCAAAAAAAAAAAAAAAAAATCTATGAAATTGATCTATGATCTGTATGGTTTTTGGACGTGTACATGCCTTAGAAGCATTTCCTGTCCCTTTGGGTTATTGATGATATGTGAAAATTTATTTTTTGCAACATAATTGTACATACATATTATAGCATTTTTTTAAAAAATTTTTAGAATGCTAAATATATTCACCACTTTAGGACTCTGATGTTGGGAGTGAAGATGATGACAATGTGGGTGAGCAATCATTTTCTGTTTCAGATGTGTCAGAGAAAGATGGAGAGGATGAAGAAATGGAAGGTAGCCTTTATCATGTTTATTTTCATGTGTACACATTGCATTTGGGAATCATTTCCAGTCATATGTATATAGATGTGCTGTGAACTGTTGCTTCATGTGGAAGGCACTTTGAGATGGGTAGACACAAATATTACAACAGCATAAAAAGCATTACCCTGAACTTGTAGAGAGAGTAATTTGCTTAAACGGTTTAGTTGTTTGATGGGATTACCTTTTGCTCTTTTAGGATTTCCTGAAAGTTTAAATACTTTTCATTTTGCTCCCTTAGTAGATGGCCTGGGCAACGTATCAAAGTGGAAAGAGTCATTGTTTGAAAGGACTACCTCGAGAAAAAATATTAATTTCATGCAGCTTGTGTATGGGGTGTCTGCATCTGTCACCTCCATTAATGATAAGGACAATATTGATGATGATGGAAATGATGACGATGACTTTTTTAAGCCAAAAGGGGAAGGAAATAAGGTTTGAAACATTACTTGAGGCATAAGATTTTGACTGTGCTATCTAATAAACAAGATGATTAGATGTGTTTCGTCCTTTAATATTGATCAATATTTGTGCCTTTTGGCTTATTTATGCAGAAATTCAGAGAAGGATTGGATGGCGCAGATATCAATACTGAGGACAGTTCCAAATTTACAAATTATGCAGATCATAAAACTTGGAAAGAGAAAGAGGTATATGAAAGTATTCGTGATCGTTTTGTCACTGGTGACTGGTCAAAAGCTGCTCAAAGAAATCAAGCCTCTGAGGCTAATGCTGAAGATGTCTATGGTGATTTCGAAGATTTGGAAACAGGGGAGAAGTATGAGAGCCATCAGAGAGATGGATCTGGCAATGAGACTATGGATATGGAAGATAAGCATGCCATTGAGGAGAGGAGGATAAAAAAGCTTGCTCTCCGTGCAAAATTTGATGCTCAATATCCTTTTTATTTAAAATTTCATTAGATTATGTATGCAATCACCATATTTTAGTTTCTTTTTTTGTCTCCTGTCTTGTATATACTGTTATGTTGGGAAATTGGTTTTTGTGACCTTAATTTTAACTTACATGTGATGGATCTGCATTGCCTGAGGAGGAAATTGATGAGAAACAAGGAGGCAAGTTTAAATGGAGGCAAGCCAATGAAAGTGGATATTTTGATAAGGTGAGTTTTCTGGAACATGTTGCAGTCAATATGCTATTTTAATTAAGGGTTGGGGTTTTGACTTTTGCACTGGTATTTATGATACTTTGACTTTTCCAGCTGAAGGAGGAGATTGGACTCCGGAAACAAAGGAATATTTCTGAACTCAATGACCTTGATGAGGAAACTCGATTAGAGATTGGGGGCTTCCAAACAGGAACGTACCTAAGATTGGAAATTCAAAATGTTCCTTTTGAGATGGTTGAACATTTTGATCCCTGCCACCCGATTCTGGTTGGGGGAATTAGTTTTGGTGAGGAAAATGTTGGATATATGCAGGTTAGAGAATAATTTTTCTGGTACTGCAATCTGGATTATATTTATTTGTTTTTACTGTAATCAAGATCATATTTGTTTCTTTCCTTTCTGCTATTTCATTGGATCATGTTCAATACATTGGTTTGCCATAGTTGGTATCATAATTTTTTTTTATACCCTGATTTGGCAGAAGCTGATTTCAGTGCTTGTTAATTAAGGAAAGGTCACCTTAGATGCTGTCCCTGACAATTGGTTGGATGATTGGATCTATCAATTGGAGAAATTAAAAAATTTTATAGGCGGTTGTTTAATTGCACAAATTCCCTAAACCCAAAAATTTAATGTGTTAAGTAATAATGATAAAATTTAACAAGAGCAAAATTTTACGGCATTTTTCTATTCCTCCTGTACTGGGGAAGGAGGACATTAATTTTTGCACTAGCTGGAACATCACAAAATGAGAATGTAGAAACATCTAATCACCTAAGCTTCAAAGCAAACAACAGTAGGAATCAAATGAAGTTATGAATTTGAAATTTTATGGTAAGTTTCATTTGTGTTAGGACATGTTGTGTAACTACATGTATAAGTTTGCTATTTGATATGTAGTATAATGCAAATTGCCTTTAAGAGAAAGTATGCATTATATGCTCGCATCATATTTTACTTTTGATGACTTATTTTCTAATATCCCACAAATTCGTGCCATAAAATGTCTTTTTTCTTTCTTTCAGGCTAGGTTAAAACGGCACAGATGGCAAAAGAAGGTACTAAAGACTAGAGACCCTATAGTTGTGTCAGTTGGTTGGAGACGTTACCAAACTACACCTGTCTATGCAATCGAGGATTGCAATGGAAGGCATCGTATGCTTAAGTACACTCCAGAACACATGCATTGTCTTGCCATGTTTTGGGGTCCACTTGCTTCTCCACAGACTGGAGTGGTTGCTGTCCAGAATTTATCAAACGAACAGGTTACAATATGTTTGTTTATTTTTTTGGGTGATTCTTCATTTCTTCACAGGTGTGCTTGCCGAGAGGGCATTTAATATTTTTTTATCTGAAGGGTATTTAAAAAAGTTATTCCTGAACTTTATCTGAAATTATACAAGCTGCCAACTGACAGGACATATTTGAGGTGAATCAATATGTGGATGGTAAAGGAGTTAAATTAAACATATATGATAGACTGTTTGCTTCCTAGCAAAGCATTAGGTACATGATATGATTTTTCTGTGACCGTCCTTCTTGTAAAATGATTAGAAAGATATTTTATTTTACCAAACCTTTTTGAGCATGGCCTTGCAAATATAATTGGGATGGAGACAAAACTGTAACTTATTTTGTTTTTTATAGAGCGATACATATGTTAAAGTAAGGTGACAACTTAAACACTTGAAAGTCGAACAACTCATGTGCTCATAAATCTGATGTAGAATTGTTAATTTGATAGCATATAACTATGATCATAGGTCAAACTTCATGGTTTGGTTTTGGTTTTTATTGACCTACTTGACCACCACTTGAATTAATTCTGTTATTTGCACTTGGAAAATACCGTGAAACTTGCCCTTTTATCTCCAAAAATGTAGGAACGTTGGTGGATTATGCATTATGTGGAACCTTGGTGGATTATGCATCAGCATTTTCATGCCTCATTAATTTCCTAATTAACCTTCTCCTCCATTGCTTCCTTTAGTAATTCTTGCATGGTTACTTCGAGCGTGTTCTTTTTTGTAATGCTATTGAATTTCAAAAATTTTTGAATGTGAATGTAATAATTGATTGTATTATGGCCTTAGATGTATCATGATTTCCAACATTTGTGTTAACCATCTTGTAAAAAATAATTTGTGACTATATGAGTTGCTTTAATTTCAATTTTTGTTGTGCAGTAGTTTTTTGGCCAGTGTCTATTGCAAACCTTAATTGTATTTAATATCCTGCGGTGATGGAGGCCAGGTTTGCAGGCTAGTTATTTATGCTGAATTTAGGTCTCATTTTGAAGCTATAATTGGTAGGAACTTGGATGATTGGTTAGGCCTTGAAGGCATTAGGTTTAGAACTGATAGTAGGCAAGGATGAGAGGGTTATGGGGGTGTTTATAAGGATAATTAGGCATTATGAATAGTACCTGTTAACAATAAACTGAAATAAAAGAATTAAGGCATCACGCCCTTTCATAGGTATGTACAGAGTATCGACTAAATCTGATTCTAAACCTCTAATGTGATTGACTTCAAAACTTTTCAATCCCATAAGGACTGGATTCTCAAAGAAAACTAAAAAGGAATCAACATTAACCTAAACCAACCAACAAAGACTGTCAACTGTCAAACAAAAATAAATATTCCTAATCTAAAAATGACAACTTTTCCAGCAAAGTTGGAAATTACAAATCAGCTCAACAAGCAGCTGATTTACTTAAATGGACATATAAATGATCAATGTCTAAATAAATCCTACATAAAGTTTAGACCGCAATTGTGAATTTGTTTCATGAGTTCTCATTATCCACATCATGTGAAGATTGAAATCTGTATCCTAATGTGAGATAATGAAATTTCTTTGGTGTAAAGTTGAAGTTAAAAATGTGGAATAAATGATACAAACAAACAGTTGTGAGAGTACCTTATGAATGTGTCTGAGTTATTTGAAAATGTGATATGCAAAATTGGTGGGGTGGGGATCTATGTTACATTGAGATTTGCATAGATACTTTTCTAATCTTGCAAATCTTAATTTAATGGTTAATCTTTGAGGCATTAAACATTGTTGTATGACTACATATATTAAGGAATGTCTCTTCAAGCTAAGGCCCTGTTTGGTTCAGCAGTTGGACCTAGCATTTGGCGGTTGAACAGTCAACTGCTAAGTATCAGCACTTGATACAGCTATTTCTTAAAGTTAGCAATTCAATATTCAACCACTGGTTGGCTGGATGCTAAATTTATAGTATTCGAGTCCAAATGCTAGTTTGTAATGTAAAATAGATATATAAGATGATCTAATTACAATAAAACCATAAACATAGATGAATGAAAGTCATGTTGTAGACACATTATCTTATTATGTAATATATTATTATTGTTTTTGCGTAACCTGTTATTAGATTTTTTTTAATTAAACTCTATCTATATAATATATATATTTTATTAGATATATTTTGTTTTATATGTCATTTTATTGCATTATTAAAATCTACTAATTTTTAGACATATGTGCTTATAAGTGGATGTTAGTTATATTTGAGTAATTTATTAAATTAATTTGAAAATTGGAATAAAATTGAATTCATTTGCATATAAAAATATTTTTCTTAAAAAAGTCACAATCTTAGCCGTTATATGAATAACAGTTTTATCACAGATTTACCAAACACTTTATAGATTTTGGCAACAAACAGTTGACTGTTAGCCACCAACTGATAGTTGTCAACTATCTGCAACTGCTGAACTGAGCAGGCCCTAAGTGACTTTGTTGAAAATTCTGAAACTAAAGGGAGTGGTATTTGCTAGTTAATTTCTCAATTTACATTTATGTATGTTTTCATTAAGGACTCTTAACAATTTCTTCCATGATACAAAAACTCACCATGTTCTATGTTGTTTTCAGTTTATCCCTCCCCCCCCCCAAAAAAAAAAAAAAAAAAGTTTCTGCAATCACATCATCAGTTTTTGTTTGAATCTTAGGCAACATTTCGGATAACTGCAACTGCAGTTGTGCTTGAGTTCAATCATGCAGTAAAGATAATGAAGAAAGTTAAGCTGATCGGTCACCCATGTAGGATCTTCAAGAAGACTGCACTTATAAAAGATATGTTCACTTCAGATCTTGAAGTAGCTCGGTGTGAAGGTGCTGCTGTTCAAACTGTCAGTGGGATCCGGGGGCAAGTGAAAAAGGTAAGTTTGCTTTTGCAGAGTCATCTGGATTGATAACAAATAGATATTTCACTGTAATATCAAAAAGGGAACATTTATTCCTGTCTTTGATCACCTGTCATGCAAACGATCTTTCTCCTTGTACGCTTGAAGGCTGATTTTAGTAATTTCTAGTTGCTTTTAATTGTGAAGGTTGCAAAAGAAGAAATTGGTAACCAACATAAAATGAAGGGAGGGGCACCAAGGGAAGGAATTGCCAGATGTACCTTTGAGGACAAGATTTTGATGGGTGACACTGTTTTTCTGCGTGCTTGGACTCAAGTTGAAATTCCTCAGTTCTATAACCCACTGACCACAGCATTGCAACCTCGTTGTAAGACCTGGATAGGAATGAAAACTGTGGCTGAATTAAGGAGGGAATACAATCTTCCTATTCCTGTTAACAAGGATTCGCTGTACAAGGTAAAATTTTTTTTGAGTCTAGCTCTTCTTGACATCCCTCTATTTTTCTTCCAAATAAAGCTGGCAATGGTTGGTTTTCATTGTTGTTTATTAGAGTTTTATTGTACCAACAGCCAATTGAAAGAAAGCTGAGGAAGTTCAACCCATTGGTGATACCCAAGTCATTACAAGCAACACTCCCATTTGCATCCAGACCAAAGGATATACCTAGTCAGAAACGACCACTTCTTGAAAATAGAAGAGCAGTCGTGATGGAACCTCGAGAACGAAAACTTCACACTCTTATTCAACACCTTCAAAGAATTAGACATGAGAAGGTATGAACTTGATATTAGAAGAACAAGATACTCGTGTATATATATATATATATGTACACATTCAACAATTTTATTATTCTCATTTATTGGAAAGAATTTTAGAACTTAGAATTATTGACTTCCAAATTGATCCCAGCTTTAAGTGCATTTACTTCCAAGGGTGACACTGACCTTTCATTAGAGTTTTCTTTACCAATTTGTCAAAATGTTAGATTGTACTTTGATCTCACTTTTAAAATCTCACTTTTAAAGTTCTTCCTCGCCCGTAATCATGTACCTGCAAATAGTGCAGGCAAGCATGTTCAAACTACTGTATTTCTCCATACCAACCCTGAAAAAGGAAAATAAGAAGAAAAAAATTTATTTGTATTATTCCTGATAGTTGTATTTCCCATGCTAGTTGGAAGATATTGAGAGAAGCAAATGATCAAGTTTATATTTATATATTTTTTTATCTATAAAAGAAAATTCTGAGCATTCATATAGCTGCCTACGTTCTCCTTGTTTGCTACAATTGATGTTGCTTGTTGCCATAGTGTTGATAAATATTATACATCCATCAAGTATCAACAGTACATACCTAAATGTGGGTTTGCAGATGAAGAAGCGAAAGCTCAAGGAAGAGCAGAAGAGAAAAGAATATGAAGCAGAGAAAGCTAAGGATGAGCAATTGTCAAGAAAGCGGCTAAGAGAAGAACGACGGGAGAGATATCGGGAGCAGGAAAAATTAAAGAAAAAAGTACGCAGAACTTCGGAGGTCTGATAGTCTTTAGAGTACAATTCTTTGATAAATCATTTGTTTCTCTGATATTGGATATCAAGTGCACATAGTTGAAAAGACCTAGTTTGCGGCACTTATCACTAAGCCATCTCTTATGGAAGATAATTGCTTTTAAGTGCTCAGAGCTGTCAATTACCTATTGCTTTAATTACCCATTGCTTTTGTAATGATGCATCTCTTCCCTGTTTGGATCATTATCAATGGGTAATACTATCATTTGCTCTTTGCAATGTTTAAAAATTTGATTTGGCAATACAGCGAGTTCGTTGTTAGGGGTCTTAAATTGTCAAGGGCTTTGAGCATCAAACTTGATAGTTGTCATGGTAAGGAGGTCACACTATTGCATACAAAATTTGTTGAAGTTCATACGTTCAAAATATCTAGGAAATTCCCATTATGCACTATTTAACATAAAAGCTTGTCTTGTTAGTTTCATGGATAAGGTCCAAAAAAGGCTTTTGAAGTAGCAATAAAGTCCAAAAAAGAGATTTTATTGCCATGTTAACTTAGATTTTCTCTCTTCACCCATTTGTTATCTTTCCCCTCTCTCTTTTCTCTTCCCATCATTTCTCAAGTTTCGTAATCAGAATGGTAAGAAAACATATTTAAGCTTAAAATGTTGCAAATCAGTAAATATGGCATCATCTTAGTATTTATAGTTCGAAGTGTGGTGAGGAAGCTATATTTAGATTGTAGGATTGCATGAACTACAATGCAATTATAATTGAAATTTTTTTCAAAGGTTTGAGAGATTTGGTTGGAAGCCCTTATGTAGTTGCTGGTTTAAACATGTAGACCCCTATTTATGATGAACTCTCTTTTCGAGCTACAGATATCATCAATGGATTGTTGAGAAGAATCGACAATCTGGAGAGGAAAGCTGTGCATTAGGAAGCATGCTTAGGAGGGTGACAAGATGAAAAATTCTATGAAGCCTACCAGCTCTGGATTTTTATGTGTGATTGTTGTATTTGTTGGAGCCTATTTGTTGAGCTCCCACAAGAAATAGTTGGTGGGTGTTAGGAACTTGTTTGTTGGTTATGGGTGTGGTATAAGGATTGGCTTCATATGGTTGTAGGATTGTGTTAGGATTTGATCTACTAAGCTTTATTAAACTTGATGTGGCTGTAGATTATATCACTTATTTAAATAAGCAAAACAACATTATATCACTTATTTAAAATAAACAAAGCATAATTTGAGAAGTTTAAAATAATACATTGCATTGTGATCAACATTGAAACCCTTAAGAGTAAGTACATAATAAGTAAGTTTTAACATTGAACCAATTAACATTGTTTAACATTACAAATACTGTCAAAATATTTAGGCATTTTCAACAAAATGCTTATCGGTATTCAAGTTGTTCTAAATGTCCAAAATCTGTCAGAATATGTAACTAATATCAAAACACCAATACATGGGACTAGTCCTTTAAATCTGGACCACATAACTATTACGACTTGTTTTCAAGCCGTATTGACGCTCGGTGCTTAGGAGCTCTAAAGTCCCCTAAATATTTCTTAATTACAAAAATTATCTGTAAATCGTGGAGGATTGGTCATTTGTCTATATCCATTCTCATATATCTAAACATCATAACTATATTATATATAGATTTCATAATTTATATTACAGCAACTGGATAAAGGATATTCTCTTATAAAATATAGATATAAACCTACCAATTAGTCTGGTTTACCAGGAATATATACATATATATCCAACAGTCTTTATACAATATGAGTTCACAATATATACTTATGTTCATACTTAAACAAGACTCAATACATAAGCAAGATTCTAGCCTTCTTTGTCTTGAATCTCCTGCATATAACCTGTAATACTCAATTAGTTGGGGTGAGCTTTTCAGTAAATATGTAAGCCCATTGCCCCTTGAAGCTAAAATATCATACATCAAAACATTATACATATATAAGTAATCAATACAAGTTATTAAAAACCTTTTATTCACATGAGCACATATCATATGAAACAATCAAGGTGCCTAAGTCTATGGGAAAACCTCACTGAAGACATTTGGGAGATTTTCTCTCATTCTCACAAGCCAATCATCGCACTAAGAGAGTTTCCTCACTTGTCGGCTTGACATTTCATCTCTCACGAGAGGGTTGCATTACCAACTGTGCCTTTCTCTTACACAGGAGAGTGCCCTCACTAGCCGTGTCACACATGCATTCTTTTCCTTCAACATTGTATACATCTTACATGAAAAAGTTTTATGAAATTATGCGTTCTCAAAATGAGAGTCTCAAGAAAGAGATCTCAACTTTGAAGGATTCACTTGCCTCTTTTACAAAAGGATAAGAAAAACTTGATCTTATTTTGGGCTTTTAAAAGAATTTAAAAGATAGACATGACTTAGGCTTTGATCAATCTAAATCTTCCACTTCTAAGCCAAAGTTTGTGAGAGCTTCTTCCAAAGCTAGAATACCCCCACCTTCATCAAAATCACATGAGTACAACACTAACTGCTCACATTCACACTCTCATAGGCCAAAGGCAAATCATGCCTTTATTTATGGAACCCAATATATCAAGAATGCACAAGTTCCTTCATATTTTAGGCATCAATCCTTTGGGAAGCCACCTCACACTTGCTCCACAAATGAGCTTAAGAATGCATTCATTTGGCAATGCTTTTATTATGGAAAATATGACCATAAAACATACTTTTGTTAGGCTAGATTGAGAGATGAACATGTTTTTGCTGTAAACACACATGGACCCAAAAGAAAATGGGTGCGAAAGAAAGTTTAAGTTTGCAAGATTGGAGGCTCCTCACCATTTGATCGAAATGGAAAATCAAATGGTGAGTGGAGCTGTAGATTTTGAAAAGGCTATTGTATTTTGGAAATCATAAACTGTAATATATCTTTATCCCTCCTTATTGTTTACCATGCTTTTGCTTAGGGGGAGTTTGAATTATGGATCCCTAGTAACTATCCTTCCTCTCTTGCTATCCTTAACACATGTATAGAACATGTGACCCCAAGTAATGTCAACTGAATTATTATTTGAATATCTTAAGAGATTAGTTAGAAGAAAACATATAGATAGGGGCAGTTTTCCTTTTCTAAGTGTTCGTAATTTAGATAAAATCATTTGATATCTTAAGAATGATTTTTCTTTTGGTATCATCCATTTGCTTTGTTTTTGAGAAATTTAGTCTAAATATTAGAAGGAAGAATTTTATATTTACATTGTCTAATTTTTTTGGCATCAAATATTTTGGTATCTCTTTTTGTCATGACAAAAAGAGGGAGAATTGATGGATGCTTTGACTATTATCACTTATTTGTTTGGATTTGGATACTTTTGTTGAACTCACTTGATAGCATAACATTTAATATCCTCATTGTTTTTGACATTCAACATTTTGTATCCTTTGTGGTATATTTGATATCCATCATTGCAAGCAACATTTGTATTTTTATGTCGTACCATTGGTATCCTCTATGTTTTAAGTTTTGAATTTTTGGTATCAAAACATCTTGGTTTTGTCATCATTCAAAAAGGGGAGAATGTTGTGTTAATGGGGATAATGCTTGGAGAACATGTGACCCCGAGGCATTGGTGTTGTTGGACTTGGTTGGTCAAACCTAAGTCAATTCTCTCTTTTGATTTTGACAATGTAGATTAATATATTCTAACATCAATTTCAAGTGTTGATTTTGTAGATTTTTAGATAGGTTTGCATTAGAAGTTAAATGGAAGTCTAAGTCTCAAAGATTACAAGTGGCATCCTAATTCATGATCACGAATTAGGATATTGCGACTGTTATCTTGCAAAAGGTTGAACCAAGTTGAAATAGACAGGTTCACGATGTACATCATGGTCGCGTTTGCATTGGCTTAGAGGGAATCAAGTCCTCAACTAGAATATGCCAAGTGTCCTAAGGAACCGTTGAAAAATTAAAATTCATGAGTGCAAAATCTTGGTCAAGACCGTGAATTGTTGAAGCAACATTTCCATGACAAATAAAAGAATTTGCAGTGATAGTCGCGTCCAATGGAGTAAAATTGCAACCATGAATTTCACTTTAGCTCGATTGACATAACAATTATTTTTCTGAGAGAACCAATGAATGTGTGCCATGTGGATTAACCGTTAGTTACAATTGGGATTCTCTACTGCTAATCAAGCAAATTTAATGCAATATGAGAAATTATGACTGCGAATGTTGAGTCACGACTGTGAACACTGTCTGACAAACATTTAATACAAGATCTGCTTAACATATCTTAGAGATTTAGACATAGTTTTGTACGTAATGTCTATTTGGTGGTTGTTACCTTATACTGCACCAAATGACTTGAATACGAGAGAATAACATTCAATATAGCAAAACTCTTGCATTTTGTTTCTCAACCTTTGTACATTCAATTTCTTAATTGTAAGTTATTGTTGTTTGGTGTGAGCATTAAACATCACTAGGATTTGGATTGAGAGTTAGCCATTATTGAAAAAACTCTTGTTTAGGTTAAGTGTGAGCTTGGGAAAACACTTATCAGGTTGTGTGTGAGCCTTGAAACACAAATTGTAAAGTTGTGTGAGAGCCTTGAAACACCTAGTGTAAAAGTTTGGTGTGAGCTTGAGAAACACTATTTAGTGATAGAGAAATACCCAATATTTGGGGAGTGGATGTAGGGTTTATTTATATCGGAACCACTATAAAATCTTGTGTCTTTTACTTTTTTTTTCCTACTTCTTCTATTTATTTCTCAACAAACCTTCTCTCTAAATTTTTAAATTTCCTACCAATTCAACTAGTGCTTAAAGGCCAACAAGTGGTATCAGATCCAAGTCTCGATCAAATCCTTAATTATGTGAGCAAAGATCAATGACACAATAAGGAATCCACACTCATCTAAAGCCTTACTTTGATGGAACCGACTATACTCATTGAAAGTATAGAATGAAAATCTATTTGGATAGTGATGTGGTGGAACTTTGGGATATAGTAGTGAAAGAATAGAAGCCTCCTACAAAAGTGGTTGATGGCAATGAAGAATTGATCCTAATGGAAGAATGGATGGAAGCTCACAAAAGATCAAACAAGAAGAACCACAAGGCAATGACCATTTTTCTTAGCACTTTATGTAGAAAGAAGATTGAAAGAGTGCAACATTGCCTTACTACCCATGGGATATAGAAGGCACTGGAAAACTATAATGAAGGCACTACATTGGTGAAGTTAAGTAGGTTAGAAATGTATGTGATAGAGTGAGAGCTCTTTATGATGGACAATAAAAGCATCATATACATGACCAATAGACTCCTCTCCATAGTCACCAACATGAAGAAATTTAGTAAAATTCTCACCAATCATGAGGTAAACACCAAATTTCTCAAATCTTTACCTCTTAAAAAATTTGGTGCTAGAGTTTGCAGTATTTAAGAATCTAATCTAGAAATTGGGAAGGTGCAAACTGATGTCCTTATTGTGAAGCTTCTCACTCACGAGCTAGCATGAAGAAGGATGAGAAAGTGAAAAAATTGAGGGGGCAAAGAGACAAAAATAATAAGATTGAAAAGAAGACCTTTGCTCTCAAATCCTCAACCAAAGATAAAGAGGTTGAAGCTGCCACAAGTGAGGGTGATGAAAGTGAGAAGGAGGAAGAAGAGCTGGCCATGCTTTCAAGAAGGACCAGTGAGCTCATAAGGAGAAGGAAGGATAGGAGGAACTTAAAAAAGGCATCTCCTAACTTCAAAGAAAGAAAAATGAAGTGACTTATTATGAGTGTGGAATGCAAGTTTACATCAAATATGATTGTCCTAAGCTCAAGAAGAAGAAGAAAGGGGAGGAGGAGAAAAAAAAAAAAGAGCTTCAAAGCCACATGGGATGACAACTGTAACATCCCTATCCACATCTATTGGCATTATCACATGAACATATTCATTGCATAAATAAAATGAAATCCCATATGAACATATGCATTGAATAAATGATCATTTATTCATGCAATTTGTGGAAGTATGACAATGACACTTGCACCGTTACAGTTGAGACACTTGAACATATATGTAGTGTTTGTATAGTTGTATGGCAAATTATCTTATGTTGTGTGCATATTATAACATCATAAATAATGGTGTTATAGAGCTTATTTAAGAGTATAAGGAGCATTTAGGGATTGAGAGATGGATGAAGGTGCTTAAGGAGTGAAGAAGAGGGATTAAAAGAGGAAAAGTGAACTTCCAACCAATGGAAATGAAGCACCATGATTTTATATTGTTATAATAAGTTTATATCTGACAATTAGGGTCAGAATGAGGGGTAATTCATAAGGTATGGCAGAAAGAGAGTGAGAGAGAGAGCTAAGGAAGAAAGAAAGAAAGAAAGAAAGAAGAAGAAGAAGAAGAAGAAGAAGAAGAAGAAGAAGAAGAAGAAGAAGAAGAAGAAGAAGAAGA
>CATIWR010201648.1:0-47452 GCA_949677035.1 Omphalea diandra | reverse complement strand
TACTTTTAGGAATAAGAATCTCATCATCAATGGTAGCCTTAGAAACTTGTATAGGTCTTAGAAACAATTCTTTATAAGAATTTAGTGCAAACCATCTTCGCATTCTTTTCTTTAATCCTTGCAATGTAAAGATATGATTTCATCTGTAATACTCTCTAGCTACTGTCAATTGTTCCTATCATAGCAAGGCATCATCTTCAAATTTAAGAGTAGCAATTGGTACCTTAGTTTCTTCAGGACAGTTATGGTATTCAAACTCATACTCCACCATTTTTTTTCCACACTAAGTACTCCTCAGGACCACCTTTTCTATAGAAATTTGGGATCTTTGGTTTGTTGTTCTTGTATCTTATTGGTCGTTGGAGACTTTGCCTTTTTTCCTTCCAACCTATCATTGTAAACTAAGAAGCAAGAAAAAAAAATAGAACTCACAATACTCCCATACATGTTTACACTCATGTCACTTCCCTCATGTTTCACACAATAAGTCTTTTCCCCTCTTATGATCTTATACACTCTTTCTTCTTACCTTTCAAGTTTTTTTCTTTTAGTTCATTAGGAACTAATGTTACTATTGTCAAATAAATTCCCAATTGCTTAACAAACAAACAATTCAAACTTATAATGATTCTAGATAACAAAGATCATGAATTAAAGGAAAGAAACAAGTTTAGCAAAATTTAGAGGTCAATTCATAAATTGAAAGAAGGAAAGAGAAATTAGAATGTGAAAAAGTTAAATCAAATAATTTTAAAGTTTAAGGCTAAATCAAACTTGCCACAAAATCCAATTTGAGTTCTTTTCACAAAATCTCAACACAAACTTTTGCTTTAGCTTTTTTTCTTTTCTTTTCTTTCTTTTATTTTTCGTCCTTTCACCTTTTTTTTTTTTTTATGACTTTCTTCTTCTTCTTCTTCTTCTATTTTTTTAATTTAGAAGCTAAAACAAAACTTAAATCAAGAAGAACACAAAACAATACAAAGAACACAAGTTAGCCCGAATCGGGTGATTTTAAACTCAATCACAATCTTCTTGTGATTTTTACTTGGATTGGCTTAAAATTGAAATAAACATCAAGGAATTAGTAAGAACAATGTAAGAAACAAATTTCACAAAGAAAGAATAAGGAAAAATTGAATTGAACACTAGAAACACTAAGAATCTGAATAGGAAAAGGAAAGCAATGCAATTGTGATTTCTTTAATTTTTTTGATGATGCAAAATAAATTAGAACTAATATGAATGATTAAATAACACTTAATTATGATGAAACAAACATATTGGTACAAGAAAATTGAAGAAACTGAATGCAACACAATGATGATGATTAGGCTAAGAGAAGAAGAAGAAGAAGAAGAAGAAGAAGAAGAAAAAGAACCGTTTGGATGAAACTACAAGTATGAATAAATAGTTAGAACAAGGAAAACAAGATGCAAACACAATGAAATAAAGGATACTTGATAATTGAAAACCTTAAACTCTGATACCAAATAATACGAGTAAGGGTGATTAACACCTTAGATCGCACACTTAAGAATGGATCGTTTTAAGAATCAAGCATAACAAACTTTAAATCCCGATTAGACTTCTAGAAAACTTGTTTCTTGCAAGCTAAATTATAAAAATTTAAAAGTTGTAATTCAAGACCTAGATTAGTGAAAGCCAATTGTAAGCCTAGAATTACTAGGTTTGCAAAGTTTTTAAGAATCCACCTAATAATCTCACAAAATTCTTTTAAGAACTCAAGAAGAGAATAAATTCTCACCAATAGATTTTTTAATTATTATTAAACTTCTTTGCAAACTCATTTTTGGGGCCTTTTATAGGCTTACAAGGTTTAAATGACACAAATCCTAATAAAAGATGGAAAAGAATCTTTCTAAGATATTTCTAAACATAATAGGACTTATAACTAGTTAATCTCTTCCTATTGAAATAAAAAAAATATTAAAGTCTTATGATTAACTAATAAAGAATTCGGGATTACAAAAATTTTATGCCAAAAATCGCTTGAGGCCATATGATCGTGCACATGGCCATGTTGCAACAGTTAGCCATAGGATTATGAAGACACATGACCATGTGCATGGCAGTGTCACAACTTTCTGCCAAAATTTAGTGCTTGCTCCTGACGATGCACAACCATGCACACAATTCTGCTTAAACCTTCTGTTTCAATTTCTTTCTTTCATGAATTGAGGCTTCATTAAATCCAGCTAAGCACTCCTTTTGAAGATTCCATGCTTCCATCCTTTTGTATTTAGTCTTCACGCAATCCATTATCTGTTTGACCCAATCTTCTTGTAATTCCCTTACATGAAAGCTCTGAGTGCATCTTTAAACTTTTTTAGCCTTCATTTTGTGATTGGACCTTGAAATTGAATTGGATCCTTGGCATTCTTGCCTAGACCTTTTGCATCACTTGACTCCATTAGGTCTATTGGGCTTGTTTGCATTAGATATGGTCCAACATTATCTTTAACAAGATGATCATACATATTAATATTGGACATGAAGTAAATCATATAGAGGAACAAGAGCGATTGAGAAGGAATTTGTCCATATATTTATGAGAAACATATTTTTGGGCCCCTTGATAAGTTAGACTGAATAGATTGCATGACCATGCAAAAATGAATTGATAAAGGTTATCAATATCATTTTACAACAATTTACTTAGAGATTGAGAAATAATTGAACTATATAAGGATGACATGATGCATACCTTATGTTTAATTGAGATATAATGTGACAAAAAGATTATAATGTTATTTGTAAAATAGGTTAGGTCAGATTATTAACCTTTACAAAATTTAGGTAGTCATAATATCTTACTAAAGACCACTTATGACTTATGGGCCAGAAATAGGTTTTCGACTGCTACTAAAATTATGTAAACTTACAGGGTCTTACACTTAGAACAAATCTAAAAATGAAATTGTGTTTGCTGCTCTCGCTATTTATAATTAAGATAGAGATATTATCTAAATTATTTAGATATTTGTTTTGTTTTAAAAGTTAAATCTAAACAAAATATTATTTTATCTGTATCTTTAAAGATACATAGTTGACGTTTATATATAAATAGTTAAGATATATATATATATATATATATATATATATATATATATATATATATATATTACATTCAAAAAACACATAAAGAGAGAGTCATAAAAACCCTAGTGTTAGCATATTACTCCATTTGGGATAGTTTGTTCGTGTGAATACCTACAGAGGACGTTCATCCTTTGATAACATTTAGATCCAACTCCAAGCTTGAGGTAGGGTGTTACCAATGTAAACCCACTCTTTGCCTTCCAATAGTCTTGCGTCTCTTGTTCAAATTGATAATATTTTACATTCCTTTCATCAATCTAATTGAATCACATAAATCCTTAATGAGTTCTCTATGTAGAAAATGTTTGTGTTTTCCACTATGCTCCTTTTATAAAACCTAACATTTGATTCTTATATAGATGTAGAAAAGAAACTAGCAGGTAGACAGAGAAAAAGTTTATCAAACTATCAATCTAGCAGTTGGAGCTATTGTCAATGGTTGTTGGCAAGATTCAATGGTAATTGAATGTTCAACGCCTAGTTGGTCTTGCTTCGATGATTGTTAAGGATACATTTATTTTTGTTCACCATTATTGAGTTAGTAAAATGTCCATTGAAATATAGTTCATGTCCTTTGTGATCCTTTTGATAGTTGTTGACTTTAGTTTCTTGAACTTTGTTAAAAATAATATAGTATGAGTGAATTTTTAAAGATCATTAAGGATATCCAATGCTCATTAAAATGATAATCTAACTTATCACTTAAAATTAAATTTCTTTTACAGTTAAGATGTTTGACAACATAATATGTGTAAAAATTAAATAACAAAAAATCGCTTATGATAAGTCAAAATAGTTAACTTAAAATTTCTACTTAAAACGCTAAGTTATTGATGTTTCAATGTTTTATAGTAGAGTGACTTTTATGTCCTTAATACATATTTAAATTTTCATTAACAAGTCAAAAATTTTTTTATTTGACTTTTATACCCTTAATATATATTCTTAAATTATTATCAACTTTTATGCTCTTGTTTTTATATATTTATGAGAAAAATTAATTTATTATATAATTATTGATTCTAAATTTATATGTTTGATGGCTAACATATTACAAAATTAAATATGTTCAACCAAAAATTTTAATAATTTCAGTAATTACAATTATCAGATAGATTGATTAAATTTAATATTTAATTATAATTATCAAATAAACTGATTAGATTTAATACTTAAAAGTTTAAGTATTTGTTATATTCAATGCTTAAGACTTATAATATATTTTTAAAACACATGGACTAAATAATATATTAAGATAAACCCTAAAGATATAATAGTATTTAACTCTTTTCCTAAAAGTGAATACTTTCATATAAAATAAGATCTTAATAAAAAAGAATATTTGGTCTCATTAAAATAATTAAATTATTATAATTATTAAAATATTTTATTAATTTATTAAAATATTTTTATATTTAAGGTAAACACTATTAGTCATTTTTTATTCATAAGATGAAATTAAAAATTTATATTTCGATGAGCATGACTATTACAAATTTTGATAAATAAAAAGAAAATGAGGTCTTATTGACCCTTCATTAATAATTTTAATATTTGACTTGAAATGTGTTCATCCCATATTTTAAGAAATACAAACATGTTTTTTTTTTAAATATGAAATTATGCTAAGATAAAATTAACAATATGTTATTATGATATAGCTATGTTATAAATTTAAATATATATAATTGAAATCCAATTAGACAAGAAACTAAATCATTGAAGGTTATATTATTTATTAAATTAAATCAAATTGCACAAAGTTTTAGTAAAGATGAAAAAAAAGTTTAATAGTATATTTTTATCCTCTATCACTTTTTTTTTTTTTAATGAATTTTACGACAATGAAATGATGAGTGAAAATCGTTGCATGTCAAAAGATAATCACATAAGGCTATTATGGAAAAAAAAAAAAAATGCATGCCAAGGCCAAAGCTATGCAAATTTTGTAAGCATAGAAAACTACGAGTGTCCGTTGTAATTAATCAAATTTTAAATTTACAAAAATTAAATCGAATTAATTTTATTTATGCATTGATAAAATTAAACTAAATTTAATTTGATTTAGATTGAATCAAAACTTTTTAAAAACTTTTCATAATGCAAATTATATTATTTTAATTATTTATAAATATGAAACTTATTATATATATATAATTTATTTTTAAATAAAAAATTATATTTATACATTTTTTAAAAAAATTATTTTTAAAAAAGTTTTTGATTATTTCGACTAATTCAATTTATTTGATTTCAAATTTTTAAAATAAAATCATGTTAAATTAACTAAAATCTTTTAAGGAAAAAACCAAACCAAATGACATTTCATTTCAAATTCAATTAAACTAATTATTTTAATTTGATTTTTCAATTTAAACCAAAAAAAAAAAATAGACAGTTGATAGGGAACACCAAATTTGAAAAGTTCAATGCTGTAATAGTTTCAAATGATTCAATGATTAGGATTAATTATTGCATCTAATGGATTAGATTGACTAAATATTATTTATGAATATGAAACTTATTATATAATATTTAATTGATTTTTAAGTTATATTTATACATTTATTTAAGTTCTTTTTTAATAAAATTTTGATTATTTCAATCAATTTAATTTATTTGATTTTAATTTTTCAAAATTGAATGAAATGAAATCTTTTAATAAAAAACGAACCAAATCAAATTTCAAATTCCATTCAATTAACTGAATTGAATTAATTAATCAATTTAATTTGATTTTTCAATTTGAACCAAAAAATAGACAGCGCCAAATGCTGAAATAGTTTCAAATGATTCAATGGTTAGGATTAATTATTATATCTAATGGATTAGATTGACTATGTATGACAACAATTTGACCCCAATCCAAGAGGCCAAAAATTGCCTCCTTTTCTTTTTATGCTCTCCAGTTTTCCTCAACAAGTCACTTGATTGGATAATCTCCCGTTAGACGGCTTATAAATAACACTCCACACGTTTTTTCTACGCCTAAAACAAACTCGACACTATGGAAATATTACATATCCACATCAAGATGAACTGCAACTAAAACACCCTTCATAGATCGTTCAGAACTAATGGCAGAATAAGGAAATGCACAAATCTGGTGACACTATCTCAGTCAAGCTATTGACTTCTTACTGTCCTGCATTTTCAAGATACATATATATAAAATCAATGGTTGAATATAAAATTATACCCTTGAATTCAAAGAAAACAAGCATTGCCTATGCCTTGGTGTGAGAAAATCAAATAAAAGGGCAGGGTATCTTGCCTTCCCAATCGAGATAGCTCAGGCTCCGCCAACAGCATATCTTGTAGTGGTTTCACATTCATCTGGCTTTCCTCACTATTACATGGTAAAATCACTTGAAAATATTATATTTCCTGAATTTATAACAAATAGAAATTTTTAAAACCAAAGAAATTCAATTGCATGAAAAAAAAAAAAAAACATAGGGACTATGGTAGAAAAAAAAAAAAGGTCGGGGTTATAAAATAAAGGAGATATGGTTTAGCTTTAGAGATTTGGAACAAGTACTTGAGAGCATAGAGCAGGGCATTTATCTCATAGGCAATGCTGAAAAAATTACGGATCCACGAAGGGAAAAAATTATAAATAGATAAGAAAATTTAAAAGATCATAATTAAGATCATTGGCATTTAACTCTATGAGGGAGATAGGAAGCTTTAAGGTTTACATTACCTAAAATTGTATGTGGTCATGTGTGCGAGTGTGAATCCATCGATTTCATTACTTGGACAGTTCTCACACTCTCTTGCTAGACCCAAACATTACACCAGTTAAGAATAAATAAGATTTCTGCATTCATCAAAAACAGCTTCTAGCGAATTAAAACTCCTGTAAAAGACTGTCCCGATTGGGGAACAAAAAGAGAAGAGTTTGACATATCATCAAATTCATCTGTACACCACAGACAGTCAACCATCACATATATTTGCATGTCATCCCATACCAGAAAATGATTGTTTGTATTTAGTCATATTTGAATAACTTACACCTAAAAGAACATGAGGAAAAAGAATGAAAGCACGCACTGGTTGATATACTCATGGCAAAGCAGTCTGTGGTGAACTGCATAATCACCACCAACATAAGTCACAATTAAGCTACCTGCATCAGGGTGGGGCCAGCTCCTTGAAGTTGGAAACCGCAGTATAAATGTTCCAGGCTCTTGAAGTCCCCTAGAGCCTTGAAGTGATAGTTCTGCTTCTTCCCTTGTGATAAATCCTTCTATCTACTTGGGAGAAGTTGAATTCCACATTGTGTTCATCCAACCTCTTGATAGTGTAAAAGCAACAGGGTATAACCAACACCACATCTTTTTAAAGTTTTCCCATGCAATATACTCGCATCCAGCAATTCTCCTCAAAAGCTCAAAGTCCTGAAACAATAATCGACACAACAAATAGATACTGGCTTTTGAAGTTATTTCAGTACTTGAAGAATATCAATAATTTGCTTCACAATCAAAGCCATCATTGAAAGTTATCCGTCAAAAAGTCAATTCATCAAAAGCAACAAAAATGAGCAAAGATGAAACTGGCAAGAATCCCCAAGTCCACAAAACAGTGACTTCCATTAGTATATTTGATAACTAGACTTTAGCCTCCATCAAAAGTATTCAGAAAACTGTTGACTATGCCAAAACTGAGGATCCTAATTCCTAAGCATGCAATAAGAGCAGATATTGCCAGAGAGTGGGTTTTCCTCTCTTTCAAAGGGCCTCCTATTTTGCTTTCTCTAAACTACAAAATGATAAGGAGAGGGATCCAGAGAACTCTCCTCTTTTCTTCATATACCCACAATACTTCCAGAGCTGATCCTTCTGCAGTCAGGGAAATATAAACAAAAGAAAAGACAAACACAATTTCCCATTTTCATAATTATTTATCAAGAAATAATTTTCTAAGATGCATTGCTTTTCATTAAAAAAAAACTGGCGTATTAAATTATTAGACATAAATCTTGCAATAACTTATAAATTGTAAATTAAAAAGGGAATATTACTATAAACACAATTTCTGTTAATTAAATTAAAAGAGAGTCAAAACCTTAAATTAAATAAAATGCCTAAAATACGCCTGAAACACATACATAGAACCTCATGTCTCTCCTCATGCCATCCCATCAACCACCATCCCATTCCATCCCCATCTCCATCATCATCTCATCTCTCCAACCAAAATAGATACGTGGAGCATCTGAAAAAAGCACTGAAATTTTGATGATAATTTTTCCTTCAAAATTCGTTCCTTATCCTTTATGGAACTTAACTATTGTTCTCATCCTAAACACCAAAAATAGTCAGGTCTTGGGAATTGGGGTGAATATAGACACTTCATTTAATAGAAGCACGATTGAAAATTCAGAAGTCAAAATTCCCAAACTGTTGCAGATTCCCCGCCCCCCTTCTCTCACTCTCTCTCTCTCCCTCTCTCCCTCTCTCTTTCTTACATGTGTGTGAGAGAGAGAGAGAGACGATGAAACTTGTAAGTGTAACAAAACGAACTGTTAACTAGAACTTGAATCCATTAGCAATTACATGCTAGCCTAAAGCTTATGAGAAAAAATGAAACCAAAATTTCTGAAAGGCATATCAAGATTGTGTGCAAATAAATAGCCTAAAGGTGGCTAACAAAGAGAAAGCAACCAAACTAACTGGCCTACCCAACTCTCCGATTCCTAACTCGATCTACACCAAGAACAACAAGAAGAAGATCCAGATGCAGTCAACCACCACTCCTCTTCCTCAAACTCTGACTACGGCACAACTACAACTAGACTTCCAGCCAAGACTGTCCAGGTGACAAGCCACCTGTAATATGAATGAAATCAACATCGCCTAAAGCTGTGGGCCAAAACACCGATAGAAGAGGATTTATTGAGATATGATATTTTAGTTCATTTTTGTGGTGTATAGATTGTCATTTTCGGCGGAGGACTGGTTGTAATGCATTATAATGAATTTTGTTAGATTTATTGGGTTTTAGTAGTTTAGTTGATTTTCATGGTTTGTAGATAGTGGTGGTGAGAAGGAAAGAAGAGGAGATGAGGAGGGTAATGTATAGTGATTTAAGATTTTTGAAGGCTAAATTTATCTTTTTTTCATTTGTCAATGGTATGTTCTTATCAAATTGGATAGAAGAACCAATCAATTTACCGGAACAGAATCTTAAAGAGACTTTAATCATTCCTCAAAATGGAGCAATGAATTAGTAATCAGACTAAACACGATAGTCATTTTCCCAATTAAAAATTTTAGACTAAAATTTAAGAAATTAATTTTTAAAAGTCACCTCTTATAAAATCATATGAACTGGTTGAAAACCCCTTTAAACAAATTTCTAAAAGAGAGTGCTAAATAAAGTTATTGGTCCAAATACAAAATTAGTTTAAACTCTTCCACCAAATTTTGCTGAAGAAATTTATTCCGGACATTTTAACCTCCTATCATAGAATGAGAATTAGAAAAAGTGACAACATAAAAGAAAAAAAAGTTTGAAATCAATAATCCTAATAAAAGCAAGCCTAAAACCCTTGCAAAATAGCTTTTCTTGCTTCCAACTCACTTATGAGCAAACTTCCATAAAACACGATTTCAAACCTGGGTTACCTAGAGCTTGGATTGCTCTGGCACGCAGAGTGAAAATGGGAACACAAAGTGTCCTTGTCTAGAAATTGGGTACAATTGGGGTCGGCTTCTCTGTTTAGTTTGGATTGTTAAGTGGGAAAAAAATACAACTACCTAGATTGCATATATAATGAAATCTATGCAAAAAACTCTTGTACTGGATTGTAATAAGAATAATGATAATGATTTTCTAATATCTTATGAGTATAATATCTTAGTTCAATTAAAACTGGTAACCACTTTAATGATATAAATAATTACCAAATCCCTGATTATAATTGATTCATTTGAGATGGGTGACTAATATTGGTTATTCTATCCCCATGCTTGTTGGCACCTCAAACTGCTGATTTGAGCATTACAAACTGCTAATGTTCCATAATCCGGATCATGTGGTCCGGAATGTAAATCAAGGGGAAGCCACGTATTGTGGTAACTTTGTCCAAATTTTCTAAACTTAAATTCTAAGTTTCCAAGACCTATGAAAGAATGAGGAGAGACCTATGAAAGAATGAGGAGGGACCTCTCCTACTTCCAACTTTTGGTCAGCAAATACAACCAAGGAAATTAATTCACAATTACAAAAGGTTCACTATATACCTTGTACCACTAGAAAGCAAAGCACAAATCTCAAGTGTCAAATCTGTTTCACCGCCTAGTCATTTGCCATAACTTGAAAGAAAGGGAAAAAAAGGTCCTTTCACTTTCAGCTCAAAACTTTTCTGGATGTCAGCTATCAGCTATTGATCAATTATGACAGTATAATGCTTTGAATGATGGGGTCAATTTGATGAACCCAATTATATTATGACATTATAATGCTTTAAAGCATGGGGTTCAATTTGATAGACTCCAAATGCTTAGGGTCTTAGGAACAAGCATCTCTAAATATAATGGCATGTCTTCGAAAATTTTCATAAATCTTAATGCACCAGTCATGCAAAGCATGCGTTACTAACTAGTGTTGTCAAAAAAGAAATGCGCTCCTCCTCTAAGAGGTAGCGGACTCACAGTGCACCAAAAAAACTGTTCTACAACTGGAAAAAAAAAAAAAAAAACAGTTCCAGGTCGTGTAACTTTAAGTTCATAAGCAGAAGTTTTGAATGCATTCAGATGAATGGGTGTAGAAGAGAGATGAATGAAAGCAACCTGCTCTGTCAGCAATCTGCTACTGCAGAAAGCAATCTTCATGAACTGCTCTTCAATCTCAAAAACCACATTTTCCCAATGAATAGCACAGTTTTGTGAAATTGAATTCCAAACTTTGGTTCCTTCCTCTATCAATTGCCTTGCAATCATGATCTGACGCCTGGAAAACAAAGAAGGTATCTTTACTAAAAGGATTAAGCATCTAAAGTGATCCCAAAAATCTTAAAATGTGCATTGATAAGCAAGAAGATTTGCCTCCGGGTTGGTCCAATTAATAGCACCGGGCATCAGGTGGAAAGGCAGACCATTGGTTTCTTTTCTATCAGTTAAATTGAAAGCAGAAACAAGCCAAAAACACAAAATAGCATTCACTCCCCTATGATGAGGTAGCAGAAGTTAGAATCTTTAGCTGAGAATATTATGGGCAACACATTAAGCACTGTCGCCCTTACTTACAATCCAGTACATATATGATATGCAGAAGAAGTTAGCATAACCTTGATAACTTAGAATGAGTCATACCATTGTGGATTACCTGTGGTGATAACATCCTGAATAAAGAGAAACCTCATGTGCGAATCTCAAAAGATCATCTTCAGAGGCAGAGTTTGCAACCTCCTTCAGCAGAAGAGCCCTATCAGTCAAGCCTCCCAAGCAGTACTTAAAAATGGTCACATCGGAAATTGAATGGCCACTGCCTGAGGCAACCTTGACATCTGAATCTCTTTCCTCAGTGCTCTCTGAATCAGATGCTGAGTTATCTACTCCAAGGTTTGTACCAGATGCTGAGTTATCTACTCCAAGGTTTGTACCTCCCTGCAACTTTGTCCTAAGTGCATATTCAACCTGAATTGAAAATGGTGATTCGGTACTCAAAGCAGGATTACACCCGAAACTACAGTTTCCAAATTAATGAGAGCAAAATTATTTGGTAAGCTATGGAAATGTAATAAAATACTATCTGCTGTCCATATTGTATATAATTGCCATTCCTTTCTCATGTTCTTTTTCTGCTCCATTATCCTTGTTATGGGAAGTAATTACAAGTTGTAAAAAATATAGGAAGTATTTGTAGAGAGCTTAATTATAGGAATCTTAATTAGTATTAGACTTTCCTAATGGAGATGGCTTAATTATAGGAATCCAAATTAGTAGTAGATCTTACTAATTGAGAGAGGTTAATTGTAAGAATCATAATTAGTAGTAGACATTCCTAAATTAGATTTTCTAGTTTGTATATATATGTAACAGATTTCTCAATGAAGATACAAGAGAAAATACTTCTTTCTCACCATTGATTACATGGTATCAGAGCCTAATATTGCAAAGTGGGATTCTATTTTGGTCTGATTTTTTTTTCTTGCTTTGGGTCTGCTGGTAAATGACAGATTGCGGTTATAACTTGGGTCACCCTTTTAGAGTGATAGTTTGTCATCACCACCAGTGCGTGGCGGCACGTCCAGTCCGAAAAATCATTCCGCCATGTTCATCCACTTCGTCTGGGTTTGTACAGCACAATTTGTGATCTGTTGTGTCCCTCTCTCCTTTGATGTGGCTGCTGGGATCAAAATAGTTTTTCAAGAATCTGTAATTTTTCATTTCATCTGCAATTTCTATTCCAGCACAGTGTTCTCTTGCTTTCAAATTACAAATTTTATTTGTATGATGTACAAATAAAATTCTTTTTGAGTTGTTACTAATAAAAAGGTTGCAGTTGTTTCTAATGTGTTCCTAGTGATGTCAAAAAATCATTGAACAAAAGTTCAATGGCTCCAATTATCTGGATTGGAGTAAAACTATTCAACTTTATTTGCAAAGTATCAACAAGGATAATCATATGACTGACGATTCACCTAAAGATGATTCCAAAAAGACATGGCTAAGGGAGGATGCTCAATTATTCTTGCAGATACGAAATTCCATTCAGTAATGTAATTGGTTTAATCAATCACTGTGACTTTGTTAAGGAATAGATGGATTATCTGGATTCTTGTATTTTAGGAAAGAGAATATCCCTCACATTTATGAGGCGTGCAAGGCATTTTACCATGCAGAAAAACAAGACAAGTTTCTTACAAATTACTTTATGGATTTTAAGAGAACTTATTAGGAGCTTAATATGTTGTTGCCATTTAGTTCTGATGTAAAGGTTCAACAAAATCAAAGGAAGCAGATGGATGCCATGAGTTTTCTAGTTGGTCTTCCTTCTAAATTTGAGACTGCTAACTCTTAGATTCTCTCTAGTTTTGAGATCTCCTCTTTGCAAGATGTATTTAGTAGGCTACTTTACATAGGAAGTACCCTACCTATTCAGTTCAGTGGTACTCTTGTCAGAAGAAATAATGATTTTGAGTTTGCGCAATCACATTACAGGAGTGGCAACAAAGGAGGGGGCCAAACGATTTTGAGACTCAAGCATGGGATTCAAGAGAAATTGTGTCATTTTGCCATAATCTAGGACATATGAAGCGTGATTGTAGAAAGCTTCAAAACAAAACTCAGAAAACTCACTCGACCCATATTGAAATCCACTAATGATGCATCTATTCTTGTCTTTGTAGATGAATTTGCCAAGTTCTCTCAGTACCAAGAATCCTTAGAGTCTTCATCTACTCCAGTGACTCCTATCGTCGATTCAGATAAACCAAATGTATGTCTTATTTCCTCATCCTCCAAATGGATCATTGATTGTGGTGCCACATATCATAAGGCAGACAATTCTAGTACCTTTTCTACCTAACAGTGACATATCCACTTCTAATGTTACTTTAGTAGATGGGTTACCATCTTGTTTCCTTAGGTCTGGCGCAATTACCCCAACCCCTCTGCTTCCTTTGTCTTTTGTAATACATTTACCTCAATTCTCCTTTAATTTGATGTATGTAAGCCAGCTTACTTGCTCTCTCAACTGCTACAACTTATTCTTTCTTGATTATTACTTCTTTCAGGATCTTATGACACAAAGATTATTGGTAAAGGACATGAGCCTGGATATCTCTACACTCTTGACACATAGATATCTAAATCCATTGTTTGTTCTGGCGATACATCCCCTTCAAGGCGTATTGTAGGATGGACCATCCTTCTCTTCTTTTGCTCAAAAAGCTTTGTCCACAATTTAGTAGGGTATTTTCATTAGATTGTGAGTCGTGTTAGTTTTCCAAAAACCACTGCCTTAGTTCTAGTTCAAGAGTCAATAAAAGAGCTAGTTTTCCTCTTGAATTAATTCATTTTGTTGTTTAGGGTCCTTGTCCAGTCCTGTCTAAAATTGGATTAAGTATTTTGTTACTTTTGTTGATGACTACTCTCGTGTGGCTTGGTTATATTTAATGAAAAGTTGTTTTGAGTTGTTTTCTCATTTTTGTGTATTTTATGTTGAGATTAAAACTCAATTTGATGTTTATATCCATTCATTGCAAAGTGATAATGCCAAAGAACATTTGTCAACATTGTTTCAAACTTAAATGATTCAGAATGGTATCCTTCATCAAACTTCTTATGTTGATATTCCACCTCAAAATGGAGTAGCAGAGCGGACAAATATATATCTTCTTCAAATTGCAAGAGCCCTAGTATTCCACATGAATGTTTCTAAAACTTTTTGGGTTGATGTAGTTTGAACAACATGTTTTCTGATTAACTGCATGCCTTCATATGTTCTTCGTGGCGAGATGCCTTATAGTGTTTTCCCAATAAGTCATTGTTTCCCAGTGAACCTTGGATATTTGATAATACTTGCTTTGTTCAGGATGTTCATCCACATGTCACTAAACTAGATTCCAAGTCTTTGAAGTGTATCTTTCTTGGTTATTCTCATCTTTGAAAAAGATATAGATCCTATTGTCCTAGTCTTAATGAGTATCTTCTCTCAGTTGATGTTACTTTCTTGAAAGAAACACCATATTTTCCATCATCTCTAGAACATCAAGGGAGGATGATGATCTGCCAAGCTATACTAACTCATCCTCTAAATCTATCTCTGAACTGATTCTTGTCAAGCCTCGTATTCACCAGGTCTACTCTAGACAACAACACCCTCGTAATTCATGTCCTACACCAGCTCCTTCGTCATCAAATCTATTCTCAAGTGCTGATCTTCCTATTATTTTACGCAAAGGTAAACATCAATGTACTTATCCTGTTTCTTCTTCTATTTCTTATCACCACTTGTCACCTTCTTTTGTTTTTTTGTTGCGTCTCTTGACTCTATTTCCAAAACTATTCATGAGGCCATTACTCATCCTGCATGGCATAATGCAATGATGGAGGAAATGAATGCTTCAAATGACAATGGTACTTGAAACTTGGTCGATTTAACTTTAGGGCTATAGGCTATTGGATGCAAATGGGTGTTCATGATTAAGGTAGATCCCTGATGGGTTAGTTTGTTTGACTAAAAGCCCATCTTATGGTTAAAAGATATGCTCAAACCTATAGAAGGGATTATTCTAACACTTTTTTTTTTCTCTTGTTGCTAAATTGACATTTGTCAGGTTGCTTATTTCTATGGGGGTTTCTCATAAGTGGCCTTTGCATCAGCTAGATATCAAGAATGTTTTTCTTTATGGTGATCTTCGCGAGGAGGTTTATATGGAGCAACCTCCTAGATTTGTTGCTTAGGTGGAGGATGGGAAAGTCTTGTCATCTTCGCAAATTTTTGTATGGTTTGAATAGAGTCCTTGTGTTAGGTTTGGAAATTTAGTCAGGTTGTTGAGAGTTTGGCATGATGAGAAACAAGTCTGACCGCTCTGCTTTCTATAAACGATCTGAAGCTGACATCATTCTTTTAATTGTGTACGTGGATGATATTATCATTACTAGGAGTGATACTACGGGAATTTCATCTTTAGTCCTTTTTTCACATTCAGTTTCACACGAGAAACTTAGGAATGCTGAAGTATTTCTTGGGTGTTGAAGTTGCAAGGAGTAAAAAAAGGTATCTTTCTATCTCAGAGGAAATGTGCTTGACTTATTAATTGAGATAGGAAAATTGGGAGCAAAGCCACATAGTGCTTCAATGATTCCTAATGTGCAACTTACAAATGATGGTGAACTATTTGAGGTTCCTGTCCAAATATTACACATTTTATCAGCATTGTGAGTCAGTTTATGTCATCCCCAACAGTTCATCATTGGGCAGCGTTAGAACAGATTTTGTGTTACTTGAAAGGAGCACTTGGACATGGTATTTTGTATGCAAATCATGGACATGTTCATATTGAATGTTTCTCAGATACAGATTGGGTATGATCCAAGATGGATAGAAGATCCACATCAGGCTATTCTGTCTTTGTTGGAGGAAATTTGGTCTCGTCGAAGAATAAAAAGAAAAATGTTGTCATGATCGAGTACCAAATCTGAATATAGGGGCTATGACACTGTCTGTGTGTAAAATACTATGGATATACCAGTTCTTGACTGAAGTAGATCTTAAAACTTAAGTACTAGCAAAATTGTGATGTGATAACCAAGCTGCCTTTCATATTGCATCTAATCTTGTGTTCCCTGAAAGAATTAAACACATTGAAAATGAATGTCATTTCGTCCGTGAGAAAATACAGCAAGTTTTGATTTCTATAAAATATGTGAAGACTGGAGAACAATTGAGAGATATTTTCATGAAATCTCTAAATGGAATTCGAGTTGATTATCTTTGTAACAAGCTGGGCATGCTTAATATCTATGCTCTAGCTTGAGGGAGACTGTTATAAGATCTTCCTAATTGAGAGAGCTTAATTATAGGGATCCTAATTAGTAGCAGACGTTCCTAAATTAGTTTTTCTAGTTTGTATATGTATGTAACAAATTTCTCAATGAAGATATAAGAGAAAGTACTTCTTTCTCACCTTTACCTACGATCATAGATGACTAACTAATCCAGTTTCCCTCTCTGACCTAAAAGTGACAGTATCATAACTTTAAACATAGATTTCAGCCATGTCAATTGCAAGGAATGGCAAATTAGGTATTAAAACAGGCAGCTAAAACCATGTGGCTACCAACAAGTGAAAAAATGACCCAAAAAAAAAAAAAAAAAAGATTTGGTTATCCTTATATAAACAAACAAATGTAAAAGCAAAAAGTTATGAACCATACATGTGAAACAATTAGGTATTCCTAAATAATAACAACAATTAGATTACGAGTTTCAAAGAGTACACTAGAGAGGATTATGAAACATATCTTCTTAAACAGAAATAGAGTAACTATGCTGCTACTTCGTAAGGAGGCACAGATCAGATAACTCACCATGTGCTCTAGAAACATTTCAATACTTAACCTTTGATAAGGAGTTCATATCAAAAAGTGGAAACACATAATAATATTGTGGAGCTTAACTGAGCATTCAACTTCAATAAAGAGCACATGCATGCCAAGATGCTCAAATAACTGCTTTTCATCTAATAAAGGAAAGATATTACTGGTTGAGAGACATAAGAGGATAATACTGTACTAGAAAAAGAAAAAGAAATTTCACAAGAGGATTGACAAATTCAACCAGAAGCACACATGGGCCTAATGAAGACAAGTCATTAAGTAAGGCAAAATTTCTTAACTGAGCACATCCAGTCTCTGATGTTCATATTATATTAGCTCACAACTGTTTAATGAAAAGGAAAAAAAGGAGAAAAAAATTATTCAAGCATTGGTATTAAGATGCAAGCCACGGATATTGGGCTTGGTATAGTTTTAAAATTTTCATATCAATGTAATCACAGCAGACAGAGGATTATAACAATAATAGTGGTAATAAAAAAACTAAACTCATTAAAAACCTGATTAGCAGTCCAAACATGAGAGTTGCATTCCTCATACAATGCAGATGCATTTTCCTGCCCCAATTTGGCCCTCTTTGATGATGGACTAGGTTTTTTTTCATGGACAGAGCTGTGCTGAAGTTCCACTGATCCATTATCTAATCCAAGCGATTGAGAACTGTTGGCAGGATAACTAGCAGAACTTGGTCTTTTCCATGTAAGATAACATGTTCTTTTGTGACTCTGAGAGATGCAATGAATTGGATGAGAAAATGCTTGAAGGAAATGATAGCCCCTAAACTCAGGCATTTCAAATTTAATGCGGAATAGCCTATTATCGCACTTGGATGAGAGCTGAAATTGGAAATGCAAGAGAAGTCACAGGCAGTCAGATGCTAAGTATTGACAACACGAAGTCAAATTAAGAATCAACACATAATTCAATCTCTGTAATGGAGAAAAATCTCATAATGTTGGCCCCAGGTGTATTCTTCCTCATTGTATAAACATGCATTAAGAAACAGAAAGGCCCACCGCTTTGGGATTTAAACTTTTAGGGTTGTTGCCCTCAAGAAACATACATGAAGCTGGAAATGATCCTAGACCAAAATTGTTTAGGTCAAATTAGACAATAAAAGAAACAAGATAGCACAAAAAGGAGACACTAAAAACCCTAACAATAATATGTCAATGTTTCTATCAAGCCTACGTATCTCCAAGACATAAAATACTCCAAATTTAAGAAAACCCAAACCTTGACACAAATTATATTACTATTTGAGCAGTATAATGACTAGATATCAGATTTTAAATAGAAATATGCCTCAAGAGTATGCTTATCAAAATCACGAAAATGCATAGCCAATATGAAAGTATGTGAATAGATTTGTAGGTCATCATGGGTGTAGTAACCAATCATATGCACATCTACATATCAAATCCAGGGAATGCTGAAAGGACAAGAACCACCTTCCAACTGCAAGTTGGATGCACAGAAAATGGATGCCATTACCCAGATGTATATGGCAAACTTATCCAAATCAAATTCAGAAACCCATAGCAACATAATAGGAGTATCAATATTATTTAAAATGGCAAATAGCTAATAAACAATGTGGTTCTTCAGAATTATCTAAAACACCATTTTAGACCAAAATAAATAAATAAATAAATAAAACAAAGAGGGTGTTGGGGCCCAAGTGAAAACAACAGAACTCTTGACAGCAACTAGGTCAGAACCAGAAGCTAATTTTCGAGTCTGATATCACCACCTGAGATATTTTGAGTTTAAAGGATGCACGTCCATGCAGTAATTTACTAGGTCTATCCGAAGAAGCAAATTCAATCCCATTGTAGCTTATCAATAGGGGAGCTTCATCATCAGATGTTTTTTCCACAGGTAGGCCATTGTCCGCATATAAAAGTGAAGCAAAAACCTATAAAAGCAGGTACCAGAAAAGCGTCCAAAACTAATAGAAAAAAAATGAGAATTGTTCCATGAAAATCCAGGAATGCATACCTTCACTTCCTTGTTTAGAGACTGGCTAATTGCATTTGATAAAACAACATCTAATGAAAAAATCCGGCAGCAAGAAGCCTAAAGAACAACAAATATCTATGAGAAGAAATCATATAGTATCAGGATAAGTTCATACTTAAGAAATATAACCTCTTACCAGTACATAAGAAGCCATTTTACTTCAGTAACATTGAGATTGATGATGAGGGTGTGGTGAGGAACAGTAGGAAACCTAATAGCACATTTAATTGCAGAAAGCAGTTTCTTGCTTTCTGCTTCCAATTTTCAATTTTTATTGGAAAACTACAAAAAGAAATTCATTTTATCTATCTTTTTCTGTTTTTTATTCCTCAGTAGGTCATATTTTTATTGCGGTAATAAAATGAAAGTAAAATGCCATAAAAATTAACAACTGGTGGTAAGGGTTGGTCACTTTTTATATTTGGTAGTGCATTGGTGTGGTGCTAGTGGTGGACAATGACAGAGATGGGTGTTGTCAAGGTGACAAAATCAATAGTGAAGATGGCTGAGATGTTGAACAATAATAGTGACAGATGATAGATGCACCAATACTCTTCCAATACTACAGGCCTAAGCATAATTAGCAAAGGGCCAAAATTTCACTAACAAAAGCAAGTAAAAATATCATTTGATAATTTACAACGGCCATTTCTTTATTGCATTTATCTAGCTCCAACAAAATGAAGCTTGTTTCTTAGTAATGAATTGATGATATGGCAAACAATCCCCAGAGAGGCTGTTTTATATAGGGGACGGATAAGGATAATGTTAAGTTGATGTTCTTTGATTTGCAACTGAAGTGAAAACATCTAGATGGATTTATTTGCATTATTTACAATATATTTACTGAAATCAGCTAGTGAATATCAGACAGTCAAAGAAACGCTCTTAAACAATGAATAACCAAATGCACCCATGAAAGAGCCACATTTCACCAGCTCTGGGGAACCTTGCACATTCAAATGCTATTTTCAACAGTAATTCAATTGCTCAATGTAGATAATTGTATACCAAATCTTTTTCAGTTATAGATAATGTTGAAGAAACTAAAGAGTTGGTGACACTCAAAGTTTCATACAGCAGTCATTAAGTCATGTAACAACAGTTAGTTGATGGATTTACAGGCTCCCTTAAAAGAGTAAAAATTGATAGTTGAGGAATGACTTCTATAAAAGTGTAAAAACAGAAAACACTCTAACACTAACCTTGCCACCAACAATACTCCAAATGCCATCAACACCTTCTTCAATCTCAGAGGTTGATGAACCATCTATGGATAATTGTAAAGGTGGGTCCTGGCATCGGAAGTATGTAACCAGGTAAAGGCGCAGCTGAATAATAAAAATCAAGAAAATTCAAGAAGAAAATAACTGTGGACCTTATGATAGTGATCCTTAATAGATACACTTGAAGGTAAGAGTTCTGCATTGTAGACATAACCCTGCAAACCATCATCTCCACTAGCACCAGCAAATATTATTTTCTCCAAGCCATCTAAAATGGAGTCTTTGTTGAATGAAGAAGATAGAGACCACCCTCCCACAATTTCCCCATTAATGTGAAGCTGAAAGATATCAGCGAAAACCTGAGTATAGAAAGAAATTATTCAGAGAGAGAGAGAGAGAGAGAGAATATCATAAACAATGCCAGCCACAGTGACAAAATCAAACATAATGTTAAATTGAGTAATGGAGAACAACCACCATGTTCATGAAGTTCTTAAACAACCAACTGGAACAGTTACTGGATTTCTGAAACATACCCGACATCCAACATGAATCCAATTTTCCAGAGGAAACTTATTCTCCATTGATGCATGTAAGGCTACAGTCAATGAAGTTGAATTACTAAGATCAGGAGTTTCCTTGTGTGAGAGAGATAATGGTAAAAGCATCATCATCTTCTTTTCATTCAGAGCAAGAAAAGGAACACAGCTGGTAATATCTGAGTGAATCTGGAGATCATGTATATCTTAGGGCAGCTGTTAACTTTATGGAAGAAAAAGGACATAACAAAAACCACACTGCATAATGCATTATGAGACAATCATCAGAAGTGAATGATGGTGAACAAAGAAATATCACCTATAACATCGAACATGATCATTAAAAATAATGGAGAACCATTATTAACCCCTTAGATTTGTCAACTGATTCTGTGCTTGACAAAACACTTTCAGTCCAAATATTCATTCATCACCTGCTATTTGTTAGACTTTGCTGAATGAGAACTACATGGATACACAAGAAGTGAAATGATCTAATGGGTTCATTGAGACAACAATTACATATATGGACAGATAACTGCCAAAAAGAAAAAAAAAATTTAAGAGGATGGTTCCTGCGACAGTGTAAGAAGGTCAGTAATTAAAAATGCACTTCAAAGTGCTTTCTAACACCTAGCCAACACTAAAAATTTTCCATTTTCCTTGACTTAGATCCTCAAAAAAATGACCAAGCAACAACACTTTGTGGTACTTAACCAATTAAGCCACACATTCTCTTAAAAAAGCAATAGGACCTGAAACTAATCACAATAAAAGCCAGTAGCTGAAAAAAATTTAGGAAATTCTTTAGGATACAAGGTTCGTCTATACATACGAGAACATCTAAATGATTAATAAAGTAGTTCTAATTGCAATTGTTTAGGATATACAGTTTGCCTATACATAGAAGAACATCTAAATGATTAATGAAGTAGTTCTAACCACAATAAACTTGAAAAGTTAACAACTTTGGAACTATTTGACCAGCAAAATCAAGTTGACCTATCAAAAGAACAAAAGTTTTGATATAAATAATCTTCCAAGTGATAACAAAGAACTTAAATGTCATTTCAATGGCCAAACGTAAAATGACAAGGAAAACAACAACAACAACAATAATAATAATAGTAAGAGAATGAAAAAGCATAAGAAACAGGGCAGTTTCTGAGACCTGATTAATGATTGTAGCGGGAAATGAAGTGGAGTCAATGAGGTAAACACAGAAAGAGAGAGAAATTCCCTTGTTTGACTTCAATCTCCATCCTAAAATCTTTAAGCAGAATATAATCGTTAATGTTAATCACATTTTCGCTCATGATTGCTATTTGGGCTTCTCAATCACAAAATGAAAATTTCAAAACTCCAAAGTCTCTCTTCTTCTTCTTATTCTTCTTTTTTTCCCCCCCTCTATCTGGATGAAGAGGAAAAACCCATTAACAAAGAAACTAAATTTAGTACTACAAATTCCCACTGATTTTTTTTTCTTCTTTCTGTGGTTCTACGTTTCTGAGTTTTCTCTCTGATTGAAGGCTGCAGCAGGAAAGACGCAGTTTGATTGTGAGTGACGGTTCTTCTAGGGATGTTGGGAATTAACGGTTGGTTGGGCGGTGTGTTCGGTTCTTCTAGGGAGAAAAATGACATTTTCTTTTTAAACAGTTACGGAAAAAATTACTGGGCACAGGTCAGTAGGTGCTTGGCACGAAAGCAGAGAACCTTGCGACCCTAATTATTTAACCATCAAGGTTTTGGCAAGGCGTTTGTGATTTCAAGTCATCTTAATTTAAAATAATTTAAATTTAAAAATAAAAATTAATTTAATATCAATTAAAAAGATAAATAAATAAAATATTATAATTATCATAAACAAAGAAATTACGTTCAATTTCTTTCTATTTCCCGCATCTCTCTCTTGCCTCTTTATTCCTAACCCTCTCTTCTCATCTTGAATATATATATTTGTTTCATGCTTGCCAAAATCTCTCTTATCTTCCTCAGCTATCATTGAGTAGCTGTTCTCATCGCCATTGCGGTAACCTTCGTTGCTATTGTGATTGCCGTGACGATCACTTTTATTGCGACAATCACTCTTTTTTCAGCTATGATCCATTCCTCTTCTATTCTCACTCTCGAAGGTTTATTAGCAAAATTAGTAAGATGGGTTTTGATTTTATATATTTGGTAAAGTTTAAAAAAATTTGGATTTGAGTGTGAAGGAAAAGTAGATGTTTGGTTGGTACGAAAATGAACTAAGTGGCCAATAAGAGATTGTTGATTATCATTCATCTCATGATTATGATGCTTAACAATTTATCTATTGTTGATATCTATTATTAAAGAAAAGACACGACACCCGAGTGTTTAAAAAGCTTTTTTTAAGTTTTGGTGCAAGGGCAGCATATCCATGGTTTTGTTGGGCACTAAACCTTACCCACTCTCCTTGTTAGGTTATGCTTTCTAATTGTACAAGAGACCAAAAACATTCTCTGTAACTTGCGTCTCCTTTGTCTGTTATCAGTTGCATATGGTGTATTTGAGGTTGATACCAGATTGGTTTTGGGACATATCAGCTATATATCTGTCTTGATTTAGCATCCGCGTTAGAAGTCGAGTAGAAATTGCCTCCGCTTGCGAATGCTGCCAACATTCTGAGTAAACCATGACCATACAATCAAGCATTAAATTTTTTTCTTGTAATTTGGTAAAATTCCAAGCATGTGGTTCACTCTTTCGCTTATGTGCTGTCAATTTTGATGATTTTTCTGTGCATGATTTTAGGCTTATGTTGCTTTTTCTGCTTAATATATTTGGATTTCCCCTACAAAAAATACGAAAATAATTTATGCAATAAACTCCAAGACGTTAATGTTGAATCTGATAATGCTTTGTTGCTTTGTCATTGGATATAGAATATTAGATATAAAGAACTAGCTACTCTATGAAATCTCACGTTAATTAATTCATTTGGTTTTGATTCTCTTTGGTATAAAATCCCAAAAATTAACTATAGTCTTTACTTGTTTTATTTCTAGGTCTAATTGTTTCATGAAAGATTTTCATAAAATATTTTATTGGGTTTTTATGTAATATATTATATTATTTTTCTAAAATTAAATTAAAATTTGCAAGTCTATATTTTATAATTCTAATTTTAGTTATAATTATAATTATAGTTATAATTTTAATTTTAATTTGATTTGAATTTCAATTCAATAATTTTATAATTCAAATGCTAAAATTGGAATTAGAATTATAATTTCAGCTCAATTCTAATTGTTGCTTCATAATCCAAATATTAGAATTGTAACTTCAACTCAATTTTAATTATGATAGAATTAAAATGAAAATTGAAATTCTGAATTTTAATTCTAATTTCGTGGAACGGACCCTGAAAGAAATTAACTGACCTCCAAAATAAATAAATGTTGGACATGGAGCGGCTCATTTAACTTGCTCTGCAGAAATTAATATTTTTTTTTAATATGCTATACTAATCTCATAACTCATTTAAAGTTAAAAATTGTGATTTCGATTGACAAGTCCCAAAGCTTCTATTTCTATTTAGAATTTTAATGGTTCAAACCATAAAAAAAAACTACTAATTTAGATCCTTCACTATATATAATATATTGTAAAATTAAATTAATATGCAGACAAGTATGTGCACCCAGTTGATTCATGCGATTTTAATTATACTGCAATATTACTTAGGTTCAATGAAATAAATTATTATTGATATATAGTAAATATTATGGCAAATATTTCAATACGTAATGTACATATGCTAACAATTTTTTTTAATTTAATAGGTTTCAAGTTCTTTATATCTCTTAAACTTTGAGATTGGACTCATCATATCTGGTGGTATATATTGAATACACATAATTTAGCAAATGGATAAATAATTTGCCCAAATTCAAATATTATTGATGTGTGTACTTAAATTCTTTTATCCTAACTTAACATTTTAAATGTCTTCTACATATTACTCAGTTTTCTTTTTTAATGTTATTTCTTATAATTTTATGTATAATATCATCATATTACATAAAAAGTGCAATAACTCTAAATATTTTATAATTTCATATAATACTATGTGCATTTTATCTATTATAAAATATACCCTATAATTACCAAATATATCCTAATATTACAAAATAATTGTCAAGACATGATTTTTATGTAATGGGATCATATCACTTCCTTTTTACAAAATAATTCGTGGAATTGCATAAAGAGTGCAATAACTCTAAATATTTTATAATTTCATATAATATTTTGAGTATTTTATCTATTATAAAATATGCCTCGGAATTACAAAATATATCTTAATATTATAAAATAATTGTCAAAACACGATTTTTATGTAATATAATTATATTTCTTCCTTTTTACAAAATAATCCTTGGAATTACATAAAAAGTACAATAGTTCTAAATATTATATAATTTTATATAATATTATGTATATTTTGTTTATTATAAAATATACCTTGGAATTACAAAATATATCTTGATATTACAAAATAATTGCAGAACACGATTTTTATGTAATAAGATTATATTTCCTCCGTTTTACAAAATAATCCATGAAATTAGAAAAAAAAAGTATAATAACTCTAAATATTTTGTAATTTTATATCATATTATGTATATTTTCTCTATGACAAAATATGACTTGAAATTACAAAATATATTCTGATGTTACAAAATAATTGTTAAGACACGATTTTTAAGTAATATAATCATATTTTTTCCTTTTTATAAATACATGAATTACAAAGCTAGTCGTTGGAGTACTTGTAGTTAAGTCTGAGAAATTTTCTTCAAAACTAGTCGTTAGGGGAGACAACACCTGTTGTTTCTCATCAATGCCCATTGATAATCTTCCACGCTTATTGATCTCAATTTCAACGCTCATTGGCTCATGATCATTGCCTATTGTGGATTTCCCAAAAAGCATGAACTTGATGCTTTATTTTTCAAACTCTTGCAAACATGTTTCGATGCCCGTTGAAAACTCCTTCAATGCCTGTTGAGAAGGGCTAACTCCCATTTCGAGTTCCAAAAGCTTTAGCTCAAATTGGAGCACTTTTTAATGCCTCTTGCAAAAATGCAATACCTATTGCTAGGTCTAGATCAACGCTTGTTGCGAAAACATAATGCCTATTGCGAGGTTCAATATGCACAACTATGCCTGACCAATTGATCAATGCCCCAACACCTGTTGGTGAATTTTCCATGCTTACTGAATCGTCCAACGCTAGTTGAAAAACCTTCAACATCTGTGATGAGGTTCAGAATGCAGAACTTGTGTCGTGCCAATTATTCTACTCCTGTTATGAGTTGTCCAATGCCCGTTGAATGTTCACAACACCTGCTTGAAAGCTCACAATGCCCATTAAATGCACACAACTACACCTCTTATATAAAAACACTTAGGGCCACATATCCTCTAAGCATTATCACAACATTCTCCCCATATAAGATACAAAAAACACTAAAATACAAATTATTAGAATGTCTCAAGGTTTTGTCATTGTTTTGTTATCATTCAAAAAACATTATTCAAAGTAAAAAAGTAATGCCAATGCCTTGGGCTCATACATTCTTCAAATCATTAGAATGTCTCAAGGTTTTGTCATTGTTTTGTTATCATTCAAAAAACATTATTCAAAGTAAAAAAGTAATGCTAATGCCTTGGGCTCATACATTCTTCAAACATTTTCTCCCTTGACATAACAATATGATGATATTTTGACGTGATTAACTAATTTCTGATTTATGTATTATATTAAATATCTTATGCTCAATCACCTTAGCAGGATTGTGAGTTAGTGATCTATTTAGTGATGTTAGTTGGAATTGCTACATGATACAAAGTTTTATTACACCTCAAGAGCTAAAAAGTTAGGTCACCCTTCTACTTAGGATAGATGAGTTCAAAGGTTTAATAAATTGGGCAAATGCACTATTAAATATGCTTATGTGTTGCTTAGGCAGTCTCTAAGTTGTGGTTGTTACTTCTTTTAATAATTAGAGGCTAATAAACATTTTTAGAGATGGTTTTTGAGAATTTAACTTGCTCTCAAAATTAAAACTTTGTTTGGAGGTCTATTAGGCATAAACTCCCTATTTGGAGTGTTCTTAGAAGCAAAGGCATTGACGTGTCTAACTCATGCCCTTTTTGTTTACATGCCTTTGAAACTGTGGCATATATTTTTTTTTTGTAGTGTCATACTTCTAAAAAGATCTGGATTAGTTTAGCTTTAACTTACTCCCCTAATTTAAAACATGATGTTGAAATGATAGAATGGTTATCTCAGGTTAAGAGTCTTTGGAACCAGAGGGATCGGGAGGTGGTATTTCAAAAAATTTTGTTTTTGATGTGTTATATTTGGAAGATTGGGAATGATTGCATTTTCTCTACCATTGCATACAATCTAATTCTGATAGCTAAATAAGGGGACAAACTTGCATCAAAGTTTATTGAGCTTTATTCTAAACAACACCAAGATGAGGTTACCTCTAGGCCTATGCATGAGAGAAGTAATATGATTGTTGGAGGATCTAAAGTGTAGGATTTCAATATCTTTGTTGTAAGTTTTTCAAAGGCAGAAAGCTTAGTATTTGCTTTGACAATCCTAGTCACATATAGAAATGGTAATCTCCTAAATGGTATCATTTGTTATAAACTACTCTCCTCTTGAGATAATGTTGATGCTATGACAATTATTTTGGAAATACAATTAGCCTATAAGATGGGCATACAAAATTTTATTGTATTTTGTCATAAAATGACTTTTATTGATATGTTTTCAAGGTGTTAGAAAGATGTCCATTAGGAATTGGAGGGCTGTCTATATCAAGCAAGAGAAAGACTTCCATGTTTTGATAGTTTTATTTGTCATAGAATTTCTAAATGTGCAAATATGCTAGCCATTTTTGGGTGGCTAAAAACATGTTCAAGGGAAGTCTTCTCTTTGCTTGGGTTTCAAGCCCCTCACTAAAGCTTTATAATATGTTCAATTCTAGTTTAGTTTAATGCAATTATCCTTCTTAACCCAAAAAAATATTAAATATCTTTATTTTGACTTCGTTAAATCATTTTTTTTTGTACATAATTTGACTAGAGAATATTTTTTTTTATAGTAAATGCAATTTTTTTTTAATATTCTTTCATTTTTTTAGAAGAAAAAGGTGATTCATTGCCTAACTAACTAAAGTTGAGAACATCATTTTAAATTAAGATGTTTTTTGACAAATTTGAAAATTATGTATTAAATAATTTTAGTATTAAAATTTAAGAATTGAATAATTTTAATTAAAACTTTAATAGCTAAATGATTATTGAATAGATATCAAATTCTCAAAAAAAATCTAAGAGATAAATTTAACATAAAATAATTATATATTGTACAATAAATTATCATTGTCAATAGAAAAGGATTGTGATAATAAATGATGATGATTAAATGAGTGGTATACTAATGAAATATATCAAAATAATAATTTTTTTCTATTATTTAATCTGTTAAATAAAAAATTTTTACTTATCAAATTAAATAATTTTTTGAAATTAAATGTTTAATAACAAAAATTACCTAGACACTTAAAATATTAAGAACTTAAAAAACTATTATCAAATAATCTTAAAAAATAAGTGTTGAATATTTTAATTTTAAGTGCTTAATATGATTGTCAATAACTCCTAAGTTTAAATACATAACTAATACATCTTTTACCTACAAATATTTAGTCCCATGTTTAGAACTAAAAATTGATCAAAGAAATGAACTTGTCAATAATACAAGGAGTAAAAACAAAATTACAAGAAGTAAAATTAACATACATCTACAAATTTGTCTTGAATCGTAAGTTTGTGGTAAAAGTCTTTTGGTGCTACAAGTTTGAAAACTTTTATAGTGTTACTCCATAATTTTTGTCTTTTCCAATATGACATCTTTACGAAATAGTATGATTGGATAGGTGCAATAGATGGTGCAAACTAGATTTGGAGCCACTGTAAGAGGAGAAAAATATTTAGCTAAATTTTATGGATGGATAAAGATAAAATGATAGAAAGGTTGATGTTAAGAATTTTTAATATAATCTATTAGAAGATAATGTCATAAAAAATTTACAAAATGTACTAGAGTCATAAATTAGGCTTTTAAGGAAAAGACATGTTTTTGTATTCTTTGCATCTAAATACAGGGATCTTATAAATATTGTATTTGAAGAGAGAAAAAAATCTTTAACCTCTTAAATAAAATATAATAATATTTTGCTCCCTTGATACGAGCATAGTTTATATTTATATTGAACTTGATAAGTAGGTGAATTGATTGCTTCTAAAATTTTAAAAAGTGAAAGGAGAAGAGAAAAATCAACATAAAGATTTATAATAATTTGACAATTTGCCTACATGCACTCTTTAAGTCACACTTAAATCTTTACTATCTTTCAAGTATCAAATACAACATATCTTTTTATGGGCTGAAGATGAACCCTTTCACATTCTTTTTTTTCAAATGCTTAAGAGATTTAAAACCTACCCTTTAGTATTTTTATAGACACAATACCAACATATCCTATTTAATAAAAGATTGAACATTTTATTAATGCCAATGCCTCTATGATAAGTTTAAAATACAATTTAGTGCTTAAGGAGTCTTACTCTCACTAACTCAAGATTAGTTATAAATTGCACCAAACTTTTGCTACTTAAAAATACAAAGTAATACCCAAAGATAGTTTGCACACTTAAGTAAGGTTTTTTTTTTTCCTGTTATATCTTGGACTTCAAATGGGGGTCTTTATATATAAAATTCTAAAAAACTAGTTGATAGACATAAGTAAAAATGTTTTATCAGCTTTTAAAAAACTAGATATTACTATCTGTCAGTGATCATTGAATCTATCCCACAATTGTTAAGATTCTAATTTCTCTTTCCAACTATCATTGATTGTTTACAATAGTTGTTGAATCCATTTATCAATGCACATTGAAAATTTTCCACTTTCATTAATGACATCCAAAATTAGACAAACTACTTAAGGTGCTTCTTGAAGGTTTTTACAATGACTGTTGGACTATCCAATGCTAGTTGAGTACTTCTATGATCATTATTTCTTATTTGTATAGTCATTAAGCCATCTTCAAATTAGGTAGACAAGTTAAGATACATCTTGAAGACTTTTTCCATACACATTATTCACTGTCAACACTCGTTATTTTCTTCCATGGTTATTGGTTTATTTCCTTTATTTTTGGAGCTTTCAATCTTCCCTTTCTCCTTTTATTTCTACTTTACGCTAAATACCTTCAGCATTTGGCTCTATTGTCTTAAGCTGTTGTGCCTTCATCTTTAAAAGTTTATTAAGAGTTTAAGTAAATGTCTTTATACACATTATTCACTATCAACACTCGTTATTTTCTTCCATGATTATTGGTTTATTTTCCTTAGTTTTTAGAGCTTTCAATCTTTCCTTTCTCCTTTTATTTATACTTTACACTAAATACCTTCAGCATATTTGGTCTATTGTCTTAAAATGTTTTGCCTTCATCTTTAAAGTTTATTAAGGGTTTAAATAAATGTCTCCATACTTTTTGGTAGGCATATCATCCTTCGTAGGTTCTTTGCCTTCAACTTTAGGAGCATTTAAAAGGGCCAAACATCCTTCCCTTTATGGCCCTGGCATGTCTTCCAGAGCATTAGCTTTGAGATGTGCCTTTGCCTTCATCCTTTAGAGTCAATGATACCCTTATGTAAATATTAGTGAAAACTACAACAATAAACACTTAATCATAAGGTTAGAACTTCTCTTAGTTTTTGAATAATTCAAAGCATTCAACATTATTAATCACTCTAATGATTGAGCTAATAAATGTTTTTACATCATAAAAAAATCCTTGGGGTTAATAATTTATTTACTACTTTTATTTTCTTGCTTTCATTACCTTTGCTCTTATCTTTATAGGCATTATATTTATTGTGTTGGGATTCATATTATTAATCAAAATCTTTAATTAATGTAAATATCTTTTAATTTTTTCTTTCCAATATAAGCTTTCGTTCATTGGTCTTATTTTACTATTTGGTTGCTATGGGTTGTTTGCAATTGAGCTTGAATTACTATTTCATTAAAACCTTATTTCTAGTAGTAGATAGTACCATTGTTTCAATTTGCTTTAGATTTATTGCTTTCCATCACACTTTAAGTTTGTTGAATTTAGTGGTCTTTCATTCTTAAATTAGTACTTGGTTGCTTGTGTTACTCGGGTTGCCTATGGATTATACTTATTTTATTAAAAACGTGATAGAGAGGTTAACTTAAGTGAGTTGGTGCATGAATTTCCTTCAACTATAAATCTAATATTTGTTTTCTTTAGATTTGCTATTTTGTTGAGTTAATGATTTGTAAAAATAAAGAAACAATATTTGGCATCATCTATAGGAAGATTTGTGTTCTAGCTACATCATGACATCTATTGCATTCCAACAATAAGGCATAACATCCATAAAAATACCACTTCATCTTTAAGCAGGTTTGATGTGTTAAAATCAATAACCAATCTAGGTAATTCTATTAATGTTATTCCTAATAACATTATTATTATAGTTATCTCAAGTGGTAGTGCACCACTTATTACTAAGGGTATCATTGTCACCACTCATGGCATGCCAAGATAAAAGGAACCACTTATCATACCTTCTATATATGCTCTTTCATGGGCCACACCTACTATTTTTCAAACTTTCATTGCACATTATTTGTTACTCATATAGATGTTTTGATTGCTATAAATAATTTATGTAATGATGCTTTTCTATTTTGGGTCCCTTTTTATTGCTTTTTTTAGCACTAACTTTGTTATAGGTGTTGCTCTATAATTGATAAGTGCTCCTCCACTGCCACCTACTATTGAGGTTACCTTTTATGGGGTAAGTAATGGTTCTACCTTTATTATGACACCTCTTATCACTTTTAGTAATATGTTTAATGCATAGTGATGTAACACATTATGACAGATGTATTTCTTATAAGACACTAATTGTCGCATCCACTAAGATTACCATATCAAGTGTTGCCCTTACACCTGGTAGATTTGGGCATAAAATTATTGATAAGGGAAAAACCCTTATAATTGATATAAAAACTCTTAAAGTAGATGAGGTCCACATTAATACAGACTTGTCCACTTTTAGACATCGTTATGAAAGAAAATCAAGATCTCTCATATGGCTATAAGAAGGACATCCATACCAAGAAATTTAGCTCGCATTAGAAGTTGAATAAGTTAATTTCTATCACATCATATGTTGTAGCTTAATAAATACTATCATACCTTATTTTTCGATCCTTTATAGCAACACCACAAAATGGGCTTACAAGTATTACCCCCTATAGTGTGACCACTAGTTGGCCCCTTATTACTGCCACCATCAATTCCTCTTCTTATGGTAGTACCTCAATAGGTCAAATGGATTATGGCTAGATTTGTATCTTAAGAAGCAATGAGAATATCCCTTAGTATTATGTTGCCTTAATAGTTCCACCCCACGCTGTGATGGCATTGCCCACGCCTCCTAGTAACCCTTACCTTATGTATGATGGTCCCCTTAGTGGCAACTCAATAAGCCAACAACTAGCAGTACTAGTCTACATACTAGTAAGTACCTGATTGTCACTAATTCCTTCTATAGGGGTATTATGGGTATCCCTAACAACCACTGCCTAATTTATAGATTGATTCTTTATGTTCAATTGGGTATAATGTATGGCACCCTAATATGCATGTCTACAAATTGCCATATTCAAAAGAGCTCGAAACAATCTTTTATTTGTAAGATTTCAAAGTCTTGAATTTTTCCCACTTTTTTAGTGGATGAATTCAATAAAACCATTGTAGAAAATATTACATGATTCACTATTTAGTGTGGTACTGTAGTGTCTAATGAGTAGAAGCAATGCATGATTCACTATTTAGTGTGGTATTGTAGTGTCTAATGAGTAGAAGCAATGATTATTCCCTAGTTCCTTAACAGGGACAACTTTTTATTGGTGCACATCACTATTAGTGATGTGCCCAAGGTAAATTTTGTAATGGATATTTTTAATAATGTCATAGTTGCATTTTATTAAATATTTGTATCATGTTGTGTTTATAACTAAATGACAAATTTCATTAATAGTTAATTCTATTTAAGGTTATCAAGTATATGACTTGATAGTAAAACCTTTAGGTATAAAGAATTTTTTCTAAATTGTGTTAGGATAATAATGAAAAAGATCGACATATATTTTACTTGATGAATATGTTGTATTTGTTATGTATGTGGGATATTAAATCAAACACATAAATACATGTTTAAGAAATATTGTATTAGACCAACTCACTATGAGAAGACTACATGGATAAATTGTCATAAGTGATTCTTAAGTAATAGTATTAACTTAATCTTTTGACTTAAAATTCACTATAGATTCCAATGTGATGAACTTTATATTATAATATAGTCCAACATTATCTTTAATAGGATGATTATATGGACTAATATTAGAGATGAAGTAAATCACATAGAGGAATATGAGTGATTAAGAAGGAATTTGTTCCTTATGCATTTATGAGAAATATATCTCTAGGCCCCTTAATAAGTTAGACTGAAGAAAATGCATGGTCATGTGAAAATGAATTGATAAAGGTTATCCATGTCATCTTTCATCAATTTATTTAGAGATCGAGAAATAATTTAATTGGACTATACAAGGATGACACCATTCGCCTTATATTCAACTAAGATATAACGTGATAAAAGGATTATAATACTATTTGTAAGATAGGTTAGGTCAAATTAATGACCTTCTCATAACTTGGGTAGTCATAATGCCTTACTAGAGACCACTTATGATTAATGCGCTAGAAATAGTTTTTATGCTACTGCTAATGTTGTGTGAACCTACAGTAGTCACACATATAGGACAAACCTAAAATGAAATTATAATTGATTCTTTCATTGGACATATATTTATTAAGATAATTAAAAATATTATCTTAAATATCTAGATATATATTTTTGTTGCAAAAGTTAAAACAAAATTAGATATCTAATTATCTGCATCTCTTAAGATATAAATTTGGCATATATATATATATATATATAACGGTTAAGATATATTAATGTTAAGGTTTTCTTAAAAGATACAGAGCATTACGTTACATTCACACAACATTTAGAGAGAGTGTAACATTTATAACCTTGGTGCTAGCACACCATTCATTTTAGAGAGTATGTTCGTGCGGAAACTTGCAGAGGACGTTAATCTCATGGTAGCGTCTAAATTTGATGACCAGTACACCAAGCTTGAGGTAGGGTGTTGTTGATATAAACCCCTATCTACCTTTTAATAGTTTTGCAATTCAGCTTGATTTGGCAGGATTTGCATCCCTTTTGTCGATTTAATCAAATTTCATGGATCCATATAGGGGTTTTGTACATTTAAAATTTTTTGTTGTTTTTGTGCTTTTTCTAAGAAATCTAACAATCACCCCTACTTAACTTGATACATACTTAGTTGGTTAGCCTTTATTTAAAGTTTATTTGGCTAACATTTTAGATATACAAAATAATTAGCAGAGTTAGTAGAAAAGTACATCTCTTATCTTCGTGTCTTATGCACTAAGTGTAGGAGTTCATAAATGAGCAAATGTACATCAACATTACTTGGTATAACATAAACATAAACCTTTAAGACTATTTATATTGCCATCAGTTCCTTATTATTTGATTTCACCACTAAGGTGGTAAAGTATTAGCAGTTCTTGCAAGTTAAAGAAAAAATGCAAGCTTATTTTTGGGGTAATTTATTGTAAGAGTTAAACTCTTAAGACTGGTTGTAATGGCCTTGATATACTCAATTTTTTTTTTTTAAATAATAATGTACTAATTTGGTGGTTGATGCTTTTATTATTCAAGAAGATCCCTATGAATGTGTTTGACTCAAAAGCAATATCATGGGATAAGATTATATTAGATACTTCTACCCGACCAATAACTAATCTCAAGCTTAATTGTATCACCGTGGGTAAGAACTATTCTTTTAAAATTACTCTTATTGACAAGATTATTGATGTCATGTTAAAGGGAAAAAATTATAATTAAAGAAAGGCCATATACTATCACCTATGAAAGGACAAAATGATAAATTGTACTATAAATGATAAAATTCCTACAAGCACTTTACTAATAATTGTGTTATTTGTTTTAATATCATACAAATGGCTATTGATAATGGTAGACTCTAATGTCCTACAATGCATAAATAACCAATTATGGTTGATTTAAACCCTTTCCTAAAATGTTTGTTACTGTTATTGCACATTGGCGCCTCATGGTAAATTTTTAGTGGGGGAACCATCCTTTCATAAATAGTATCAATAGGATAGAATAGAGCTGCACACGATGACTAAAAGGCTTAGATCTCCTATTAGACATTAGAGGCCTATGCAAGAACCTAATTTTATTGGTATGAATGGTTATGAAAAGCAACAAATAAAATTTTTTTAAGTCACTGCCTATTAAGATAAGAAGTGTGATACCACCATACCTTAAGAAAGTCTATTTATAAAAGACCTAAGAAAGTTATAGTTGATGAAAAAGTAAATAGTAGTATAGGGGCCAAATGGCATTATCTATTAATAGCCATTCTATTGATAGTCAAAAGTTGCCAAAAACTTAAATAAGAAGGCTATAAAGGTAAGAGTAATTAGAGAGGAGGAAGAAAAAGCTTGAGAAACTTAGACAATTTAAAGAAATAGAAAACATCTTGAATGGGTTAGCCTAAGCTAAAAAACTTGAGGAAGAAATGGCAATGGTATGGTCGAATGAGGAACCATTACTTATATTTACACTATCAATCACCATATTAAAACATGTAGTACACTAAGGGCATGGTCTCATTACAGTAAGAGAAGCAATCGATAAATGAAAGATTAAATTAACCTAGTCAAAAGAGACAAAAGATATCTATCAGTGGTTAGAAAAGATAAGATAGTGGAGCGATAACATTCTTTTGACAACTTAAATATTTATATGGGAGAGCATCTATTGAAGGTTACCGTTGTGATGGTCTATACATTACCATCAATATTTGGTTCCAAACCTACTCAGTTGGGAATCCTTAATAGAGATATTATTCAAACTTCATCTTTTGTTGCATATAGTATAAAAGGGATAAGAATCAAATGGAACTGTTATCCTAAAAAGCCTTAGAATAAGGCTATGACAATTTTTACTAATTAAAGTTAGGAAGAGAAGTTTGTTAATTATACATGGGGATAGAAAGATTTATATAAATCAACCATAATATTAGTTTATATCCTCTCCTCTAGTATGTTAGTAGAGAGTTTCACTAAACAAACAACTTGTCAGATGCCACTCAAAACTTTTATAAAGGAAATTTATAGACACTAATTAAACCTACCAAAGATAATTATGAAGCATGATTTCAATTCAAACCTAAGATAGATTTATAAGTATTATCTTATGTCTTTAAAGCATTAGTAAGTTGTCTACCCTACTTAAAGATTGATCTTCATATATAAGAATATAATTAAAGCATAAAGAAGGATTACTCAACTAAAAACACTCAAGTTTTTAATATAATAATTAGCTTAATAAGCTTATCTTGAGTTTAGAATGAGAATGTAGAAGGAGAAGGATGCTTTATGTTTCTTAATTTCTTACTCAATTCTCTAACCTTTTGAACTTTTATTGAGTTGGTTCTTTATAGAGCTTGCTTAAAACTAGCCAATACTCATTTATTGATTTTTTCAAGGCTATCAAAAGAACTAGTCATTTTCATATAAATGAGTCGTTCTTTTTATGAATGGGTCAATTCCACGTTTGACTCAAGCTATTTGCTTTAAACTTTTGACTAAATGGCCAACTCACTTATTGCACAAGAGTACTCCTTATCTTAAGCTAGTTTATTCAATGTTGCTTGTAATGCACAAAGTTGTCCAATTACCTATGTTTGACCCATTAAACTTTAGCTTGCTTGAATACAATAATTTCCCAAGCCATTCAAATCTTTAAAATTTTCAAACTTTCTATGTCAAAAGTACTTCATTTTCTTCAAGTTAAATAAGGCTATGCACTTAGGACATTCCAAAGGCTTTAGGCCATTCCAACTTTCTGTATAGAAATATTTAGTTTTACCCATTATGAATGGGGCTATACATGTAGGTTGTTCCATCTTTATGTGTAAAAAGATTAGGTTTTGCTCATTATGAACTGGCTGTGTATGTAGGTTATTTTTGAGTTTCTGGGTTGTTCCATCTTGATGTGAAAAATCTATTCCAAGTCTTTCGAATGCACAAGGCTATTCAATTAGATTGATCTTAGCTAGCTAGACTGTTCCAACTTTCTATATTAGAAAATTAAGTTTTACTCATAATGAAAAGGATTGTTCCAACTAAACACATGACCATTTAGTCACTCTATTCTAACTTAATCAACATTGCATGCTTGCTCCATTTAGTTTGTTCACTGACCATGTAGCCCATTCCAATTTATTGTCTAAAATTTTAGGCTTTTGTTCTTACTGAATGGGCATATTCTAGATATGCATAGGGCTACTCCATTGAAAGGTATCACATTCCCTTTTGAACTAGCTTTTTCATAGTCCTTGCCTTACTTGGTTTTGTATTTTCTAAACCTTATATAGGAGTTTTGATTCTTTAGTTTGCTTACTTGCATTTAAGAACTTGAAATTGAAAACATTGAAGGGCTTGAGCTTGTCATATAAACAACTTTAATAAGTGTTAGTGTACATTTATGTTTCAAACATCAAAATAAGAGTTATGAATCTAAGATTCAGTATTTTTCCCCTTTTTAATGACGATAAATATGAGGTTTATAAAGTAAATCAATTTTAGCTCCCTCCTTAGCCTATGCATATTTGCTTTTCATTAAAGACACTAATGCTAGAAATATAAAATGATTATTGTAAACATTATAAACTATCCATTTTACTCCCCCTTTTGACAGCAACAAAACCATAACCAAAGGCAAAAAGTTAATGAAGAAGCAATGAATTTCATAAGAAAGTATGTTGTCATAAGGAGTCTAAGAGGGGCAGGGTAAATAGGGTATGACAATTAAATCATACTTTGAAAGCTAATGAGAAGAAAATTATAATGCAAGAAGGGGACATAAAGATTTATAGAGGTTTAACCATAAGTTAGCCTACATTATCTCTTTTAGTATACCACTTGAGAGTTTCATTTACCAAGTGCTACTAAAACCTTTACAAAGTGAATTTTCTAGGCACCACTTAAGCTTTACAAGATGAATTTATAAGTACCACCAAAATGTATCTAAAATAGTTTTTAGGCATTATATAGAGCATATCTAAAATAAATTTTAGACACTATCTTAAGAATTTCATAATAGCATAAAAGTTTTTAAACTATCCAACCTATGTTATGTGTCATGACTTGATTTTTGGACCATATCAACTTTAGAGAATGGGAAGGCTTAAGGTTACTAAAGCCTGTAGCAAGCCTAATTTAACTTGTGGGAAACCCCATCATGCCTTTCTCTATGTCACTTTAATCTTAAATATCTTAAACTTACATTAACACCACCTTAAGTTCTAAGGAATAAACTTATAGGAGTTAACCTTAAAACATTTATTTAAACATAATGTTTCTTTCTTTTCTCTTTTTTATATTTCTCTTCGTCTATTTAATGACATAAAACAACCCTTAAAATTAAAGTGTTTATTCTTACCTTACATTATTTTGATCGCATTATATATAATAATTATTAGCATATAACCCTTTCACATATAATCTCATTATAATATGCATTTTAATCATTAACATTTAACTTCCACATATACAACATAATTTATAAATATTTTGTGATATGCTTAAAGATATTGTAAAGGTAACTAAGAGCATAATGTACTTAATAATCATATTTCTTTATTATATATGCAGTCTTCATTAACATTTACACATAATGATCTAGGCAACTACGAGAAATAAATGTAGTGCCTTAACATATATACAATATTTAACTTAAATCTCCTAGTTCCTATTTGTATTGACATCTCTATATGGTATTATCCTATAAAACACTATGTGTGTGAAAGGGTGAGTTCCTTGTGGGAAACTCAATAAGAGATTTTATATGCCCATATGCATGCTCACATGTCTTTACATGAATGTATTTTTATCTATATGGCACATCATCTGAATACAACATTTACATAGCATATCATTACACATGGATAGTAAAGTCTAAAGGAATCCTTACTTAGGTTATTTATCTTTCTCGCATAAAAGAGTTGCCTTATCAATTGTTTGTTTGTGAGAGAATTACTTTACTAGTCGTGTCTTTCTCTTATATGGGAAAGTTTCCTCACCAATTGTGTCATGCATGCATAAAATATCATATCATATAGATCTAAATTCTTACATAACCAACTATGACTTTTTGGATTGTCACTTTTTCCTTGAACTACCCTCACATCACATGACATTTATACACATATTTATATCATGGCATATTAATTCATTACATAGAATGCATATACTTTTATGTTAACATAATTTGGCCTATTATGGCCCATATACAAAACTATGATGCTTGTATGTATGGATATTTTTAACCACAATAAAACCCTTAACCTAGTATTGCTAATCCATAATTGCTTAACTCTTTTCTTCCAACTTCGATCCTTGTAGTCATATATACTTAAATATATTAATAAACCTATATTAATATAATAAAATACTAAAAATTTAGAGAATTGTTTCAGCTCACCCATAAAATATATTTTATGTATAACATAAGCTATTATTAGCAAAAACGTCCCCATAAGGACATTAAATACAAACTTTTTTTAAACTCACAATTTAGTCCAAAAGTTACATTTACATATATAACTTATATTATTCGAGTCTATAGTCCATATAGGATCACATAATTTACCATTTAACATTCCTATATGTGCACAACTATCATTAATTCCATATTGAGTATCTTAATCGCTAAACTTTCTAAAATTGTCAATTTAGCTCATTTATTACATAACATCTTCAACTAGTATAATTGATTCCATTTCATCATAATAGCATAATTTTTAATCATAATCATTAATAATTTCTCTATTAATTGCCTCAAAATCTTTAATTTCATAAATGTCCTTAAACTTTTCATATTTTCTCCATTTAGTCCAAAAATACAATTAACCTTAATTTACACATAATTAGCTCCAATTCCTCCATCAATAATTCATCTAAATAATCCTCACATAAACCTCAAATTGACATTTTAGAACCCATTTTATAATTATTGAAAAATCAATAAAAAGTCATAAAATCTTATTAGGATGTTTAAAATTTATGAAACTTGAATCATCACAATCAAGACAATTAATATGATTTTCTAGGATCAATTTCTACTTAGGCCTACTGGGCCACCGTTGGATCATCATGCATGGTGGCCCGAGTTTGGCATTGTGGCTGATGAAAATCAACTATGGTTATCTAGTAGATCTTTTTGCTAAGAGTCTATAGGAATTAACAATATTGTCACACGAGTTACTGTTTGTCCGAAATCAATAAAAAATCAAAGTTTGATCAAAATTTTGATTAGTGATTTCTCAATTGTCCGACCTTCTTTTTTGATGAATCAAGTGTCAATGGAAAGCTTGTGAACAAAGCTTTTCATAGAAACTTGAACTACCCAAAATGGGATTATAGTTGTAGAGATATGACTGTTTGAATTATATCCCTATTTTTAGCCTAACTCTCTCTCTCTATCTCTCTGTGCGCTAGTGTGTGCAATGCGAACTAATTGCATCTATACCTTTTCAGTTCCTTTATTTAGTGTTTATTACCTCTCTTCATTCTAACAAGCCAAAACAATTTGTTTGGCTTGCCAACGTTTTAATTGACTTGCTTTTGCTTCTTTTTTTAAAATAATAATTTGCTACACTTAGTAATTGCATATTTTTTTTAACATTAAAGAACATGTCACATTTCATTCTTTTTTTTTTTCACTTTGTTTTTTTTTTGTTTTATCTTATTTTTTTGTTTTCATTTCATTTTCGAAGGAATTAATCATACAATAAATTAATTCAAAGAATAAAAATTACAACACTTATTGTAGTGTGTAAACAAAACAACTGTAGAAGTTGTTCTCTATAGTTTTTTCTGTGTGATTTATTTTTCATGTAAATTAACTTTCCTTTAATGAAAATTTTAATCTAGTTAAGTAACTACTACTAAAGGCAATTTACTTAATCTAAATGGGTTAGGCTCCCACTATGGACAGGCCCAAACCCAAAAGTTCAATATCTCCTACTCGCACATAGTGAGATACACAACTAATTTGAGAAAACACATTCTCTGTACTTTGAATAATTCATACTCAAAAAATAGGTTGCGTGACTCGCATACTTTAAGAGCTCTGAGTTATACATTTGTTAGAAATATATAGCTTTTCGACCAAATGGTTTTTAAGAGTATATTATAATATGCCATATCTAAGATCATATATCACATCTATCAACTCTTATGATCTCATCTATGATTTATATTTTATATTCATAGTTATATTTTATCACATGAACATATTATAATTGATCGATCAGTGAATATAAACTGATATGATATACTAATGATCACATTATTCATGATCTTTTGGCAACAACCAAAGATAATAAACATTAAATTAAGTCTCGAGTAACTGATAGGAGTCGTGTGGGTACAATACAAGGATCTTTCTTTCCTCAGGGCCTCACACAATAATAAGTTGAGATCTTTCACTTTTATTACTCTTAATGGTATATTTATTGCACACGTGCTATGAATCACATACTACAATAGTTTTCTTCTTTTCTATAAAGTGTATTTATTTCTTAAAATAAATGTTGTATAGTCTAACTTGAGTTCACCAATCTACTCATTAATACTGAATGAAACTTATATTTGGAAATAAGGACAAATTTAGTGAAAAACACAAATTCACTTGAATTGTTATAATGACTTTTTATCATTATTAACACGATATTCTAAATTTTAAGCTCGAGCTCTATCATCACCTAGATAATAAGCTTAAAATTGGTCTCATCTTTATATATTATAAAAATTATAAAGGCGATTACCTATATGAAAAAGTCAATCTCTTAGCTGCTGATATACTTTTTAGAAAAGAATCAAGAATGTACTTAAGAACATTCATACGTATGTATACAAATAATATTCATTATCATTTAGACATTAATAAAATATTTGTAAACATTGAAGAAATAATTAATGGTTCAAATACATTAACATCTACACATTCCTTAAGATTTTGTATGCTCAACAAATACATCTCTAGGAATAGACATTGTCAGTGGATTTGTAATCATATATAGCGTAGAAATGTCTTTCATGTTTACTTTTTTATATGCTACTATGTCATTAACATGGTACCTATATACTTGGTTTTGTAATGAAGCTTTAGGTCCTTAGTATATGCAATAACTGTTTGACTATCACAATTGATTAACATTGGATTAATGAAACTAGCAAAGACGCTCAGATCATCCAATAACCTTTTAAGCCATACAACTTTTTGTACTGCTAAAGAGAAGGTCACAAATTCATATTAAATCATGGACAGGGCTATACATGATTGTTTCTTACTACTCTAGGATATGACATCATTACTAAGTAAGAAAATGAAACCAAAGGTAGACTTTCTCTCATCCAAGTCTCCTTCATAGTCAACAACAGTATAATCTCTCAAATATAGATCATAGCCTTAATAGCATAGTGAGTAATCGACAGTTCACTTTAGATAGCTTAGAATCCTCTTTACAACTTTCCAATATGTTGGGCCTAGGTTGGATTGGTATCTGCTTACCATTCCCATAACATAGTAAATGTTTGGTCTAGTACACATCATAACATGTATTAGACTACCAACTGCACTTGCATAAGGAACTCTACTCATTTGTTCCTTTTCCTCTTGGGTCTTGGGATACAATCTTCGGCTCAAACCTTTGCCTGTAGCTATAGGAGTATTAATGGGCTTATAATCTTGCATATTAAATCATTTAAGGACTTTTTTTATATTTCTTTTGTAAAAGAGATAATATTTCCATTGGATGATCTTTTAAAATTCTAACTCTAAGAATATATGTAGTTTCACCCATATCCTTTATTCTGAAGTTAGATGACAACCATGCTTTAATATCATTAAGATACACCTTATCATTTCTAGCTATAAGTATGTCATCAACATATAATGACAAAATCACAAATTTACCCTTAGACCTTTTGGTATGACACAATGATTGCATTGTGAAAACAAATATGCCATTGCCTTAAAGATTATTTGAGGCCATATATAAACTTCAAAAATCTATAAATTTTTTGTCCATAACCTTCTTTAATGAAACCTATTGGTTGTTCCATATAGATTTCTTCATCCAATTCTTCATTGAAAAAGGCAGTCTTTACATCCATTTGATGTAATTTAAGATCTAAGCCAGTAACTATAGCTAGAATTAAGTGAATTGAGATAAATCTCATAATAGATGAAGAAGTTTCCTTATAGTCGATTCATTCCTTATAGAATTATGTAAAACATTGTCTTTTACACATGCTTAGGTCTCATATTCATAGGATCACATACGTTAGAATGAACAAATTGTAATGGAAATTCAGCTCCGGTTCCTTTTCCAAATGGTTTTCTTGAAGTTTTACTACTGGACAATGTTCACAAGTTGAGAAATCTACTTTGTTAATATTAGCCAACAAGCCTTCTTTGGTTAACCTATTCATTCTTTGTTGACCAACATGGGCAAGTCAATATGCCAGACATTACATCATTCACATAATCATACAATGTTGCAAACATGGAAAAACTGACATTACAATTACTTAAGTGATAATCCAAATCCATCATAATAAAACTATCTAGAATGTAACTAAAACCATAAAATTTTGTTCCCAAAGACAAATTAACACACATTTCATGAAAATGCTAACTGAAACCTAATCTAAGCAACACTAATACTAAAATTAAATTTCCATGAATCTGAAGGGCAAATAGCACATTATGTAGGAATAGGGTTCAACCACCACATATGACTAACTTGCATGTGCCAATCCCTTTAACCTTAACTTTGGCATCATTTCGTATAAATATCCACATTGCTCCATGTAGGACTTGCCAAAAGTCTATGAAAGCTTCTCGATCCATCATTATGTGGTTTGTAGCCCTTGAGTCTACAATCATAAAAGATGTGATTCAGTTAGAAAAACATAGCTAGAAACATAAAGTTCATTAACATATGCATAACGAGGTGCGTTCTTTGGGTCGACACAATCTCGAGCAAAATGACCACATTTGTTATAGTTATAACATCAAACCTTTGTTGTATTCCTTTTCTTGTTATGCTTTTTCTTGCCATGTTGGTTTTGCTTAGGCTTCTTGCTTGGCTGAGCTTCCTTTCCCTTTTTCTGATTAGGACTCACTTTGATGCATGCATTTTCGCCTTAAACTTTAATGTTTGCTAGAATCGGTTATGCACACAAAAGTACTTGACTTAGAAGCTTCATAAAGATCCTCTTCTAACACAAGATGGCACATAACATCTTCCAACATTTTAATATTTTCATTATAGGTCAAATGTATTTCATATGCTCCTAACTTTGGGGTAAGAAATGGATGATAGCTTAGACTTGTTGCTTATCTATTAAGGTATGTATGATATCTTTTAGCTTAGTTATCATGTTTGACATTTGTCTTAAATACTTTTTCATATTGTGTTTAGGATATTTCTTATATGTGTCAAACTTGATAGTGAACAATCTGAGTTCGGTTATGGGTGTACCACTAACCTTCGCCTTCAATGCGACCACATGTCGTTAGCATTGTCATACCTATGAAATTCACTCATGATGTCATCATCCATACTACTCAACGACATAATATGAGCCAAAGAGTTTTTCTTTTTCCATGCTTCATAGGCTTCAAGGCCCCTCCTATGTTAGGCTGTAGTGCCTTCCTCATGCCCATCCATGATAGTATTCAAAACCTTAAGAGCCTTTTGCTTTTCTAGCATATATTGTACTTTCATGCTCCAAATCTCATAATTGTCATCATTCAGTTTCTCACCTTTGTTGAGCTGAGTGACAATATTTTGGAATAGAAGCCATGTGTAAAAGACAATGTTCTACATAACACGCACATATAAATTTTAATGTCCAATATAATATACAATTACTATGTCATTAATTAATTATGTTGATAAATATATTATATTAGGTTTAGAGTCAAAAGGTCACAATGTTTCCAATCATTGTCGAAGATGCTAAATGTAAGGTAATTATTGATTCAATTAATTAATACAAAGTTTTAATTCTTAAAGTTACAAAAATTTGTAGAATGTTCTAATAAATTATGAATATTATATGCATTTTATTTATATTTAATTATAGAAATTAAATATATCTAATCAATTAATTTTAAGCACGAATAATTAATTGAACTTAAACAAAAACATAAAACAAAAATACATATATACAAAATCTGAAGACAAAAGTGAAACTACTTATAATCTTACAATCCATGAATAACCAATTACATAAAAACATAATTAAATTAGAAATAGATTCTAATTTAATTAACTAAGCATTTAACGGGGATGAATTGAATGAGCCTAAAATAAAGCTCAACAGGAAGATTAAGAAAATCTCTAAGTATTTAAGACGAACTAGAATTTGAGAAAATTACACTGAACCTTATAAAATTCCTCATAAAATGTTTGACAAGTCGCAAATAGGACCCATTAATTTCTATATTAGACCATAAAAGGTAAAAAAAGACCTTATACTGTGGAAACAAAACTTGAGAAAATTACATTAAACCTTATAAAATTTCTCATGAAATGTTTGATGAGTCTCAATTACCCATTGATTTTCAGTCAGACAACAAAAAGTCAAGAGGGATCCTATATTATGGAAACATAGCCAAACTCAAGGCTTTATATCTCTCTTCATGAGTGAGCAAACCACCTTCCCAAATAATATCCTAAATCTTGCCATAAATCAATAATGTGATTCACCATACGAGTCATATTGTCATGTAAGGAAATGGTCACAAGATTTTCTAAATTTTTAATCATTTCTCACACTATTCCTTTGGCTTCTGGTCTTAATTACTCTAGAAGTATTATGGTGATTGTCATAATTTTCTATGACAAATACAAAAAATAAACACATAAAAATAAATAATCAAGCACATAATTTACAATGATTAAATCTAAATTAATCAAATTTTTATGCTATAGTAACTTATTAGACCATAAAACATCTAAGGAAAAAATTTTAGAATTTTCTAGGACCTAAAAATAATTTTTATAGAATTTTTAACACATATATATTCATAAAAGATTAATTTATATATGTTAAAATTAATTTTAATATCTTGAAAAATTAGGATGATAAAAAATATGAATTTAGAAAAAATGAGTCAAAAATACCCTCGCACGCGCCCCATTCGCCTATTAAAAAATTTTATTTTTCAATTTTGTTGGTAATAAGAAATGACATGTCATTTTGCTAAAATGACACGTTGTTTCCTATAGGCGTAGGGCTAGACTGCATGCTCTAGCCAACCACGTGCTAAGGGTGCCACATAATATACATGCACCACCTTATATGGATTTGTTGATTTCAGAATTGTGTTCGATTCTATGTTTTTAGAGTCCTTGAGTTTAATAGTCATAATAGGTTTACCTAAAAATCTCTCTATCAATGTGTTTGCACAAATAACACACTGAGATGAGATTAAAAACTTAAAGTGTCAAAATGGCAGTGTTTACTGTCTTCCTCCTCCAAACAATCCTATACTTTTTGTTTTTATTCAGTTTAGTCCAACAAATTTTGAAACACAATTTTTCATGCTACAAAACTCGAATTTATGCAAGTAATATATCGTTGGAAAGCTTGTGAGATGTATCGTTACAAAGCTGGAGCTTATTTAGTAGTTATAATTAAATGAAACTTATATGTTAAAGACAAGCTATGGACTACAAGAGGCCAACTTATGAGGAAGCAATAAAAACCTTTTCGCATTAATTCAGTTATATGGTAAAAATAATGTTTTGAGTGTATGTACATGCTTTATGAGTCTAATCCTCATATTTTTTTATAGCAACAAGTTAGTAGAACTAGTCCTTTTTTATAAACGGATATAGTAGTTGTAGTGCCAAATATGAACATAGATTTTAGGTGGAGCACAAGATGCAAACTAACATGGCCTATCAAGTTGAATGCCATGGAAGATTTCAATAATATTAGTCAAAATAATAATTTATTTTATTTAAAAAAGCATTATGATAATGACATAATAATAATAATAATAATAATAATAATAATAATAATA